>JASDQU011103782.1:3606-19814 GCA_032191745.1 Picea mariana
GCTGTGTCGATGAGGCAATCCATGAGTCCAACGTAGCGCGTCACGGACTCGCCAAGGTCGGCGTCATTGAACTCCAAGGCAAGCATGTTCCTCAACAACACTTCAGTCTGCATTTCGGATACGGTGATCTGGGGAAGATAGAGCGTGCCCGAGTATTTGTCGAAACGGATCTTGTCGGGCTTCTTGGAGGAGGATTTGAATTTAATGCCGCCCTTTTCCAACTCCCCCGCGTTGTATGACTTCAGAATATCATGTCGCCCTTCGTTGTAAGGATGCTTGATATGGAGAATAGTGAAGACCGCTCCAACAATCACTTCGAGAAAGTGCATCAATCTTTGAAATCGAGTCGGCTTTGAGTACTCGTCCTTCTCGATTACTTTAATGAGTTGCGAAACGAATGCGTGCAGGCAACCCAGCAAATGCGGCTGATCCTTGATTTGTGTCTCAGCTATTTGGATTGAATGGGGCTGATCATTGATTTGTGTTTTGATATCAGTATTTGCTCTGTCCAATTGGTAGAAAGGAGACAACTTGTACATCTTCCGCAACAGTCCATTTAAGCTCTCGGCATCATTAGCGAAGTCAAGTACACTTGTCAAGACAAACAGCGGGATCTGATTCTCCAGCTTCAGAATGTCGCACTTAATAGAGACTTCAAGCCGACTTAAACATTTCATGTCGGCATCTGATGATCCAGACTGACTGGATAAGAAACGTAACAGAAAGGATGAATCTATGGCCATCATGAGAGCGAAGTTGTCAGGGTACTCGCCGTCCGTACTAATTGGCCAATCATAGAAATCTTGAATTTGCTGCCGCAACCCTTTTATCTTTTCAACCATGTCGTTCAAGCTTTTGCCACGATTCCGCCAGAACGCGGCCGCGGACTGGACTTTGTACGCCTCCACTGTTGACATCTTCAGCTCGCGAAACTCATAACTATCTCCCGCAGAAGCAGAGGCCGCAATCTTTTTCTCCAGCGTCCAATGGTGATAAGGCCCCATGGACACGAAGTGTGGTATGTACGCCTCTGGTTTCGCATCCAAGAGAGGAGCAGCCACGCGCGGAATCTTATCCGCGTTTGCCAGAGATTTCTCATTAACAAATATCTTATTAACTTGTTGAACCCACTCCTTCCGAAACACTAGGGGTGCTCCCGCTTCCTCCATCACTGAATGATCACAGTCGAATCTACTGAACAGCTAACACTAGTTCTTTGAACGTAGAGATCAACAAGAAACAACTCATGTATAACACTCTCACTCTCATTCTGCACATATATAACACTAAGCTGCGGGAATGTTCGAAACCCAATGGAGTGTGCAAAGAATATAATTGGAGCCCATCGTCGTGCATACTATCCAAAAGTAAAGTAATTAAACAGAGCAGAGAGCAGGAACACTGGAAGAGCAGGAACACTTTAACTGAAGAATATTGACGAGGAGGGGAAGATATTTTTGGCATAATTAAACTGCACGGACGGTACAAAATCAAATGACAAGAAACATATGAAGTAATCACTTCATCGTCACCAATTAAAGAATATAATTAAAGTAATTAAAGAATGGAGTGTTCTTGCACTCTCATTCCGCTGCCTCTATAGAAACTCAATAGAGTGTGCAAAGAATATAATTGGACCGTGCAGACTATACGAACTAAAGAGGACCGTCCTGCTTCTTTGCAATAATTTATCTACTTTACGACGGTTGAGCGGCTGAGAGAATAAGGACTAAGCTAACTCGGGAGCAATCTTCTGCTTTTTCAGTTTAAAAACTAGATTTGAATTTGTTAAAATTTTCAATTTGAATTTTGAATGTATAAATTTTTTATATATTTTTTCCAATTTTTATTATATGATTTTATCTCCTTTTAAACCAACTTAAATGCTAAAAAAAATTTATTTAAAATTTTAAATAGATCAAAAATTTAAAAACAAACCATCAAAATAACTCCCTAATTAACCCATTCCAGAGAATAATGTGTTACTTTAACTGAGAATATAAACGACGAGGCGAAGATATTATCAGCTCAAAATAGAGGGCGGGACTGTACAAAATCAAATAAGAAAAAACAAATGAAATTATTACTTCACCCCACATCACCTTGACCAATTACTTTCACTTTTACAACTTTATGCCAGGTAATATGTATATATTACTTTATAAGATGTGTATATTTTTACTAGCACAGCTGCACAAGTCAACTTGTGGCTAGTGAAGGCAGGGAGGTTTTTCGCTGTTAAAATTTTCAACTTAGTAAAAATTGGGTAAGTAGTTAAAGAAAATTTTAATTGACACCAGGTCCATGAAAATCTATGGTTCAGTAAATAATATATCCAACAAATGATGCAGTGAATAATTTGATTAGTTTAAGTTAAATTTATTAATGATTAGTTGCTTTGTCTTGACATGCTCAGGAAGATCATCCATTTGGATAAAATTAAAAAATAATAAGTATTCAACAACTAAGTACATTACATACAAATTTTTAAGTATTGTTTTTACATTAAGTTAGCCAAGAATTTTTAGGTATTTTTAAGTGTATAGTAGATATGGTAAAAGTGGTAGAAATGTAAATTTATAGAAAAAGTTAATATTGAAGTAAATTTATAATTTCAAGTAAGTTTGCTAATCATTTAAACTTGACAATTAAATTAAATGATCACCAAAAATATTTCAACATCTTCAATTGATAACCGTACTTTTAGAATTTATGATTAAAACATGATTAAATATACCCATTTCCAATAAATATAAACCTTTGACCATAACTATATTATTGTGCATTGTTTTTTTGTTTGCACATTTTATAGGATTAAAATTTATATATTATTATATTTTTCTATATTACTTTCTATTATGATCTTATATTATTTTGCATTTTATTTCTTTTACACATTCACGTTATTATCGAATGATTATGCAGTCCGTTGTCCTTTGCTCTTTTATATTATTCGAGATTAACCGAAACTTGGATATTACACGTTCACGTTATTATCAAATGATTATGCTGTCCGTTGTCCTTTGCTCTTTTATATTATTGGAGATTAAACGAAACTTAGGTATTAAAAATGGTTTACAAATTAGTTATATTTTATTTTATATTATATTTATGTACGCGCTTATATATTTTCCAATTGTTTGATGCTATGGAAATAGCCCAGGGATGGTTCGAATGGCATAAATTCAAAGGTGGTAGGGATGGTTCGAATGAAATAAATTGATAGGTGGAAGAGATGGTTACACTGACATAAATTTAAAAGTGGAAGAGAACAAATGTTGAAAGATATAAAGTTAGGGAGCCGTGCATTATTTATGTACTATAAAGTAATGTTGCTTTTAGGTTGGATGTATTTTCATATAGTGTTGGGGATTGTTTGGTTAATGGATTCTACAACATGTTACATTTGTTGTTTTTTACATTTGATCATGATATAAGATGCTATAGTTTAGAAATACAAGGGTCATTTCAATTTTCAAGTGTTGCGAGTTGTGATTTGCAAGAGTTCCAATTTTGGGTATATACAAATCTATGTCAAAAAGTAAGAAATCTTGTGCATTGGGTATTGTTGTTTTCATATTGTAATGTTTTGTTAGAATGAATAATTTTTATTGCTTGTTTATTTTTAATGAATAGGATGGGGATTAGAAAAGTTGAAAACTCTTGGATGAAAATGCTCTTAATTTACAACCATAATTTTGATTATACAGTTATTTGTATTGGGCAATACTTTAATAGATTGGTTCAATTATTCTTTAAGCAGTGGAAATTTTTTCCTATGACTTATGTTGACAAAGTATGGTGTCCATATCTACCTTGCTTCCGACCAATAGTTTGCGATATTGATTTGTGTTTCATAGATAGATGTAATTACTTTGTGTGCTTGTTGTTTAATAGTGTATGCTTTATGCATAGTGCATGAATTGTGTTTTATTTGAGATTGCTCTGGTGTTTTATTTAACACTTTTGTTGGTCATCGCATGCAAAATGTATGTGTCCAGAGTGCTCGCTCATTTTGATTTACATTTGAAGATCAAGACAATTGCAATTTTGAAGGATATATGTTAATGTTATGAATTTGATGCAATTCGTGCAAAAAATCAAATCCTAGTTCATATTGATATGATTTCAATGCATCTATATATCTGTTGTAAAAACAAACCAAGAAATGATCTATTAATCCATTTCCCAATTCAATGGAAGAGTAATGGAAATGCAAGGGGACGTGGAATGCATGGAATAAACAATGTGCAGGAGTATATGAAAAATGTATCTAATATAAAAAGGCAATTGCTACGTAGAAGATGATCAATNATTCACGTTATTATCGAATGATTATGCAGTCCGTTGTCCTTTGCTCTTTTATATTATTCGAGATTAACCGAAACTTAGATATTACACGTTCACGTTATTATCAAATGATTATGCTGTCCGTTGTCCTTTGCTCTTTTATATTATTCGAGATTAAACGAAACTTAGGTATTAAAAATGGTTTACAAATTAGTTATATTTTATTTTATATTATATTTATGTACGCGCTTATATATTTTCCAATTGTTTGATGCTATGGAAATAGCCCAGGGATGGTTCGAATGGCATAAATTCAAAGGTGGTAGGGATGGTTCGATTGAAATAAATTCATAGGTGGAAGAGATGGTTACACTGACATAAATTTAAAAGTGGAAGAGAACAAATGTTGAAAGATATAAAGTTAGGGAGCCGTGTATTATTTATGTACTATAAAGTAATGTTGTTTTTAGGTTGGATGTATTTTCATATAGTGTTGGGGATTGTTTGGTTGATGGATTCTACAACATGTTACATTTATTGTTTTTTACATTTGATCATGATATAAGATGCTATAGTTCAGAAATATAAGGGTCATTTCAATTTCCAAGTGTTGCGAGTTGTGATTTGCAAGAGTTCCAATTTTGGGTATATACAAATCTATGTCAAAAAGTAAGAAATCTTGTGCATTGGGTATTGTTGTTTTCATATTGTAATGTTTTGTTAGAATGAATAATTTTTATTGCTTGTTTATTTTTAATGAATAGAATGGGGATTAGAAAAGTTGAAAAATCTTGGATGAAAATGCTCTTAATTTACAGCCATAATTTTGATTATACAGTTATTTGTATTGGGCAATACTTTAATAGATTGGTTCAATTATTCTTTAAGCAGTGGAATTTTTTTCCTATGACTTATGTTTACAAAGTATGGTGTCCATATCTACCTTGCTTTTGACCAGTAGTTTGCGATATTGATTTGTGTTTCATAGATAGGTGTAATTACTTTGTGTGCTTGTTGTTTAATAGTGTATGCTTTATGCATAGTGCACGAATTGTGTTTTATTTGAGATTGCTCTGGTGTTTTATTTAACACTTTTGTTGGTCATCGCATGCAAAATGTATGTGTCCAGAGTGCTCTCTCATTTTGATTTACATTTGAAGATCAAGACAATTGCAATTTTGAAAGATATATGTTAATGTTATGAATTTGATGCAATTCGTGCAAAAAATCAAATCCTAGTTCATATTGATATGATTTCAATGCATCTATATATCTGTTGTAAAAACAAACCAAGAAATGATCTATTAATCTATTTCCCAATTCAATGGAAGAGTAATGGAAATGCAAGGGGACGTGGAATGCATGGAATAAACAATGTGCATGAGTATATGAAAAATGTATCTAATATAAAAAGGCAATTGCTACGTAGAAGATGATCAATATTGCCATGTACAATGCACTATTACTTATGTGTGGAGCCTTTTGCTTTGACCATTTTTTCGCATTCTACACAACTATATCTTCCATACTTTGTATAGGTGTTTCACTCTATTTTCAATTCTTGTGCAAAGAATTGATACCAATCCTCCTGCACCCTTGCATTGCAGTGCTTCCATACATTGGCACTTGCAATGGATTATGGTTATGCACCATGGCTTGTGGTAATCCATGTGATTTGCACGATGACTAAGTCATTTATGGCACATTGAGTTCCTAGGATTTACAAGGAAAGGGAAGTGATTTAAGACTAGTGCAAAGCAAATGTCTTGCTTTCATATGGGTTTCTTAATGGTTTCTATTTATGGTCGGTCATATTCCAAAGGTAATTCATGTGTGTGGAAAAGATATTTTGGTAAATACGGGCCATGCATTTCTCCTTGAATCAATTAGAGCTCGTTAATGTATTTATGTTTGCAAAGTTTCCTAGTAAAAGGCCTTTTTTACAAGGCCTTTTTTCAAGTTGTCTAGAGGATTTTGCTATGAACATATGTCTACACTCGGGGAAGTTATGTCTTCTCTACCTTTGCAATCCAAAAAGGTACATCGCTAACACAACTAGCACTTGTGTATTTTCAACGCTTGTGCGGAGAATTCATGGCATTTATCATTGTGCACTTGTGCACCTCTACACTTCGAATAGTTGCACACCACAAATTGAAGCAATTCGAGCTTTGTAATGTATTTATGTTTGCAAAATATCCTAGTCAAGAGCCTTTTTTACAAGGTCATTTTTCAGGTTGTTTGGAGGATTTTTCTATGAACATATGTCTGCACTCAATGCAGTTATGTCCTAGGTATCTCCACACTTTAGAGAGGTATATCACTAGCACAACCAACACTAGTGTATTTTCAATGTTTGTGCAGAGAATTCATGCTAGCTATCGTCGTGCATTTCTGCATCTTCGCATTGTGAATTGTAAGAGGTGATGTAATTTGCATGATATCCTAGTCTTTTGTAACATGTTGATTTGGTTGTATTTACAAGGAAAGGGAAATGATTTAGAATTAATTCCAAGTAAATGTCACACTTTTCTATGGGCTCGCTAATGCCTTATATTTCTAATTATGTGTATTCCGAAGGTAATTCGTGTGGGGAAAGGAAATTTTAGTAAACACATGTCATCAACTAGGGACTAAAGAAATGTGTGCTTTGTACTATATTTATATTTCGAAAATTTCCTGGTCAAATGCCTTTTTACTTTATCTATCATTCATGTTGTGCAGAGGATTTTGATATCACCATATCTCCACAGCCTGCAAAGCTATTTGTTCAACACCTCTGCACTAGCACATGTGTGTCGCAAGCATAGGAAACAATTCGTCTATTTTATAAGGTTGTGTGGAGGATCTATGACATTGATCCTCGCGGGCTACTATGCTTATGTAGTTCCACATTTCCAATTGTTCCACACCATAGGTTGTGATAAGATACCTAATTTGGAGGATGTCCGACTCATTTTGGCACATTGATTTGCTCAGATTTAGGAGGAAATCAAAGGTATTTAGAACTGATGCAAAGTAAATGTGCCACTTTTCTATGGGTTTCATAGTGGTTTCTATTTATTATTACCTATGTTCCAAAGTTTATTCATGTGTTTGGAAAATAAACTTTAGTAAATATGCATCATGCATTTGGCCTTCAAGCAATTCATGCTCTCTGATTTATTTATGTTTCAAAAAATTTGTACTGAATTTCCTCTATGTTGAATGTGTTTTTAGGTTGGGAAGAGGCTTTTTCAATTGCAATATTTCCATGCTCTTCACAGGAATATGCTCTACAAAGAAAATGCTTACTCTATTTTCAATCCTTGTGTGGAAAATATAGACTTTCAACCCTTGTGCTAAGAGTACATAGCACTTATGGTCTGGCATTGGCGCACTTGGGTGCCTCGACACTTTTTCATTCCACACAGCTATATCATCTGCACTTCCGCATAGGTGTATTCCCTGAAGATATAGAAATCGGTATATTTAATACTTCATCTATTTTCAAATCTTGTGTAGAGAACTAATATGTCTCATTCTCCCGTACTGTTTCACTTCTGCACCTCCACACTTCCATGATCCAGATTTATGAGCGGAACGAAATGAAACATAGATCTATAACATTAAAACATATATACAAAGAACAATAATAGAGATACAATGGAACTTAACTTCTATTAAATAAGAAATCTATTGAAACTATAAAATACAGAATGAATACAATCTTGCTTGAATGGTGGTAGCTAATCTCTGAGAAGAGATGTGGCAACTATGCGCATTCGTCTGAGCCCATTACAATGAGTCCTCCATGCCTTTTTAGCATCAAGAAGTAAACATAAAACCCGAGACATCCAAAATCCTAACCCTAGGAGATGAAGCGCCAAAAGTCATGTGGGCCCCAATGGGGTAAGTTGGTACATCAACTTCTCGAGGTCATAACTTTTGCATACAATCTTCGTTTTAGGCACACGATAGCCCGTCGGAAAGTTTTGTCTGAGGAATAAACATTATTCCATCACACTTTGACTATGTCTATAGTGTGATTGTGGAGGGCCCAAAAAATATTGTTTAGGGCCTCAAAACAACCCTGAAATTTTAAGACCCGAAAAGCTAGAAAACAACTGCCAAGATAAAAACTATAACTGCCAAGATGAAAATTGTATGTGAGCCATCCGGAAGAGGTGGGTAGCCACCGATATCCACTTGGATCAATCCTCCCTCCTTAGGAAGAAATTGTCTCCATTGCATTGATTTGCCCCATTAAATGAGGAAACTTCAGCTGAATTTGGCCTTGGGTGAGCCACTTTCCTTGGTATAGGAGTTGCCCTGCTTTTACAACCTGATAAAGATGAAGCTTCTATCGGAAAGTAGCCTTGACCTGTGTGTCCACGATTTGATTAGTGGATGCATGTTCCATGTAGTCAAGGTTGAGATCTTTCGGTGTCAACTATTCTGCTATTTCTGAGGTGTCCAATAAGGGTGGAAAGTATGGCTGAAGGAGGTCCAAATTAAAAAATAGGTGCAATCTAAGGAAGGGGGGATTTTTTAGCTCAAAATCATTGTGACCCACAGTATTTATGATGGTATAAGGTCCATATCAGAGTGGAAGAAGATTCTGATGGGGTTCTGTGAGGCATTATTTTTGCAAGTGCAACCAAACTTTATCTCTCACCTGAAACTTGTGTGGAACCTGATGTTGATCATGGTGTTGCTTGTACTTGGCATTAGACTTCTGCAAAATATCCTAAACCAGTTGGTGGATGTGATGGATTCGTTCAATGAACCAATTGGATTTGTCATCTTCAGTTTGCACATGGGATGATTCTGCCTATGTGGATGCAAGAGGTAGTGCAACATCCATGGGACCCAAGGGTTGAAATCCCAATCCCACCTAAAAGGGGATTTGGCCAGTTGAGCTATGTATGGATCTGTTGTAACTGTGCTGAACATAGGGAAAACTCTCATCCCATGTGCGTGGATTCTTGGAATTGTACATGCGCAAGATATGCACAATCATCTTGTTCATGACCTCGGTTTGGCCATTCGTTTGGGGGTGAAAGGTCATGTATTTGGTGAGCTTCGTGTCTAGTCATGACCAAAGGCTCTACCATAATTTGTTGAGGAACCAGATATCTCGATTGGAGATGATGGTTTGTGTTATCCCAAAATGTACCCACACTCATTCGAAGAAGAGCTTGGCATTGGCCTCTATTGTGATGCTCTTCTTGCAGGCGACCATAATCACCATCTTGGAAAATCGATCAACCACCATGAAAAAAAATTCATTTCCCTGTTTGGTGGAAGGAAGGCCCAACATGTAGTCCATCAAGATGAATTCCCAGGGCCTGTCGGGAGTAGGCAGAGGGGTGTACATTCCTTGATTCCTAATGGTCAGTTTGGTAATTGTGCAGGTTGTGCAAGCCTTAATATATTTGTCGACATCCTATCGGAGTTTCGACCAATAGAAATGTTGCTCCAACACTACCACTATATTTTCTATGTCGAAGTTTCCTGCCACTCGACTATAGTGATATTCCCAAATCGTCTTCACTTTCTCCACTTGATGGAACGTAGAGATCGCCTAGATGGCACAAAAATGCGTCCTACAGATGAAAATCAATGAAAACTGTGTTTGTGCCCAACATCTATTAGGTAGTGGCAAAGTCAATATCTCTCTTATAAATTTGGGGCCATCCCGAGTTCTCATGTCCGCAGGAGTGTAGCGCCATGGTTAGTGTGGCAACTAGAGGTCAGCTGAAATAGTCAGCGATGTGGTTGGTGCTCCTTGTATTATACTTGATGTTGATATAGAATTGTTGCAAGTATGTGGACCACTTCTAATGGCATTCATTCTACAGTTTTCCTTGTGTCTACATGAACTACATAGGCTTATGATGAGTGTGCATGACTATCTCCTTTCTAAGGATGTAATTCCTCCATTGGAAGAAAGCTTGTACAATGGAGTACATTTATTTTTTGTAAGTGGGGTACTTACGGACAATATATGATAAAGTTTCACTATGATAGTCCACATGATGTCCATGCTGAGTGAGAACTACACCCACGTCATAGTTTGAAGCATTTGTATCAATTTTAAAAGGATGTTGCAGGTTGGGTAATGAGAGCACTGGGGTTGAGCACAAGCACTTCTTCAAATCATTGAAATCTTTTTTTTGTGACTGGCCCAACACAAATTTCTCCTTGCAACCATCCCTGGTCACTTGGCTAAAGGCCCATGCAATGTGGAAGAATCCCAACACAAACCTGCAATAGAAATTGGCAAGGTCTAAGAAGCTCTGAAGCTTAGCGAGTGTGGTTAGGGTTGGCCAGTCATAGAGGACCTGGATCTTGGCTAGATTGACATGCACCCTATCCTCATAAAAAATGTAGCCTAGATATTGGACCCTATTCATGTCGAAGGATCATTTTTCCAAATTTGCATATAGGTTGTGCTGTTGTAGAGTGTGTAGAACCTGCTGAATGATCTGCAATTGTTATGCCCAATTCTTGATGAAGATGAGGATGTCATCCAGATACACCACCACAAAATAATTGGTGAAAGGACATAATATATCATCCATCATCCTCATGAAATTTGTTGGGGCATTTTTCAAGCCTAAGGGCATGACCAACCATTCAAAAAGACCTTCTTTGGACTTGAAGGTAGTCTTCCATACATCGATATGCTCTATTGAGATATCGTGGTAGCTAAACTTCAGATCAATCTTACTAAAGTATTTCCCCCCCTTGAGATGGTCAAGGATATCATCAATTCGGGGAATTGGGTGTTGGTTCCCAACTTTGATCTTATTTACTACCCAATAATCAATGCAAAGTCACTAGGACCCATATTTCTTCTACACAAGCACAATTGGGCTTCCACAAGGTAATGAGCTTGGGAGAATGTGCTCCTTTTTTAGCATCTCTTGCATCTGGTGCTTGATTTCCTCATTTTCTAACAGAGAGCAGTGATAGACTAGCCCATTGGGTAGGAGTGCACCGGGGGTCATATCGATTGAGTGCTTGACCTAAAAGTATAAAGGTACCCCAATGGGTGAGGAGAAGATGTCTTTTTATTTTTCCATGACCTTATGCACTTTCTTTTGCTGCGTACAGAGATTTTTCGCGGAGGCCATGGATGTGGTTACAACCTTTCTCTCACTTTGAGCATGAATCACGAAGAAGACAAACCTCCCAGTCTAAGATATGACCTTCCTGCATTTCTTGGTAGATATCAAGGAAATGATAGTAGATGGGACTACCTTGGGTATGTTGTATAATTTCCTGTCCAAAGTAATAATAACACTGTGAGGCCTAGACTCATATACAACATGAAGTTTCTATAAATAAGGTTGACCCAACAGAACATCACAAACTTCAAGGGGGGAGACATCACACAATACCTCATCTTTGAAGGTCTTGATGTCGTAGGCTAGGAGACACTGTTGGCTGATGTGTAGATCGCTCCCTTGGCAGAGCCATCCGATGGTGTACGACTGCGGGTGTGGTGTTTTCGGCATAGGCAACTGCTTGACGACCTCTACTGAGATGAGTTTCTTATGGCTACCTATATGAATCATGAAGTGCAGCGGAGTACCCTTCACACACATCTGTGAATGAAATAGGTGCTCACCTTCCTCTGGTTAATCAGGTTCATTAGGTTAGACCTTGGTGGTGGCAGAAATGGTGGCATTGGGTTTTTCATCAATGATTTGTTTCCCTTTTTCTGGTTTTGACTCGGAGTCGAAGCCTGCATATGATTCAGAGGCTTTCACCTTGGACACCAATGATTTCTTTGAGTTCCATTCAATGGTGTTATGCCAGGGGATCTTATGGAACTCACACCATTTCCCAGTCTGTTTCTTTATCTTCCCATTTTCCTTCTTTGTTTGCAGTTTGGATTGGTTTCTCTGAGGATTTCCATCCTTACTATGCCCTTTTTTCTGTGGGTTGGGCCACCTTTTCCATACTTCTTTTGTGAGGTATTTGCAGACCCAAACTGTCGCATCTTTTGTTTAAGATTCTTCTCGATTTTGATAGCATATCAATAGGCCGCACCCAAGGATGAAATGTCCAAAAACTCCATTTCTATTTAGATGTATTTATGCAGAACGTCGTGGTGCTTGAGAAACATATTTCGCTCTGAGTCTTTGATACCCAGATTGATGCGCAAGGTATGGAAGACATTGGTGAACTTTGGCACTATTTGGTCCCTTTCCTATCGTAGTGTGGTCCATCTTGTATATAAGTTACCATAACTTCCAAAAAGGTAGTATTGTTCCTTAATAGAATCCCTGAAAGAACCCCAAGTGGGTGCAACTACAAATAATGTAGATCCCTATGTTTTCTTTTTTCTCACAGAAAGTATCCCACCAATCTTTGACATGGGGGATGACCTTGAGGAGCGAAAATTTAATATTTTCGCTCTTGAAAAAGTCATGGATAGAAAAATACCCTTCTAGAAGGTTTAGCCATTTTTCTACAACATCCGCATCTATTTGACCCTCAAATATAGGAATATAAAAATTGATTTGTATCTTGAAGGGCGCGACACCTCTGCTTGAGGTAAATGTGTCACATGTTGGAAGTCGTTGAAGGATTTGCGTAAAGTTATCCATCATCTTGTTCCTTTTTCACGAGATGGATTCCTCAAGCAATATTTTAAAGGGATATCCTGCCCCATCATCTCTCTTTTATTCCCTCATGGCAGACCATCAGGTTCAGCGAGGATGATATTGAAAAGGCTCAATGGGTTTGAGTCCCAACTGCTTATACCATGACCTCATTTGGGACATGCACGGAGAAACAAATGAAGAGAAGACCGCTCTGATACCATTGATCCATATTTATGAGAAAAATGAAATGAAACACAGATATATAACATTAACACAGATGTACAACGAATAATAAAAGAGATACAGTGGAAATTAACTTATATTAAATAAGAAATATGTTGAAACTGTAAAATGCAGAATGAATACAATATTGCTTGAATGGTGGTAACTAATCTTTGAGAAGATATGTGGTGGCTATGCGCATTCATCTAATCCCATTACAACGAGGCCTCCAAGACTTTTTAACATCAATAAGTAAACAAAAAACCCTATATATCCAAAAATCTAACCCTAGGAGATGAAGTGCCAAAAGTGATGTGGGCCCTGATGGGGTAAGTTGGTACATCAACTTCCCGGGGTCGTAAATTTTTCATATGATCTCCATTTTATGTGAACGATAGCCCGTTGGAAAGGTCGATCTGAGAAATACACAATCTGTCATCACACTTTTACTCTATCTATAGTGTGACTGTGGCGGACCGAAAAAAAACATTGTTTTGGGACTCAAAATGGCCCCAAAATTTTAGGACCCGAAAAGCTAGAAAAAAAATGCTAAGATAAAAACTGTAACTTCCAAGATGAAAGATGTATGTGAGACAATTCGAAGATGTGGGTGGCCACCAATATCCACTTGGATCATTCCAATAGTTCTGCATCATGGATTGTAACAAGCAACATAATTTTCATGATAACTCATTGATTTATGGCACATCGATTTTCTCCAGTTTGAAAGGAAAGGGAAGGGATGTAGATGCAATGTGAAGAAAATGTGTTTCTTATTTGTGATTTTCTTGATGGTTTTTGTTTATGATTACCCCTATTTAAAAGGTAACTGATATATGTGGAAAATATATTTTAGCATATTGGCATTCTGCTGTTTGCCTTGGGGTAATATGAGCTCTGTGATTTATTTATATTTGGACAACTTCCTAGTCAAAATCATTTTTACTTATCCATTATTTAGGTTGGGTGGAAGGTTTTTCTATTCCCATATCTCCTCCCTTCGCACAGGAAACACTTGGTTTATTTTCAACACATGTGCGAAGAATTAATACCATGTAGCCTTTTGTAGTGGTGCACTCAAGCAACAATGGTTGTTGTAGATGTTGAAAGTATTCATACAATATGTTTGTTTTATCCAGTGGTCTACCATATTGATTTATGTATTTGAAATACACATGCAACTAGTTTATTTTCATTTGTTTATATGCTCCACGTCCACGAATATAGTTGAATTTAATACATAAAAAATATGCTAATATTGACATATGATATCCCGATTGCTATGTGTTCCAAAATAATACATTCTTATTGTTTTATAATGTGATCTTCATGCATAGTGCAGCTACTTTGCTTCATTTAAATTTTGGCATTGGTGTAATGTTCAAGCAAACTAGGGCTCTTTTATCGTTTATGTTGCTCAATGAAATGGTAGAATGGAGATTTTTTTGGGTGGGTCATATATGCCAAAGAAAATTAGTAGCTGCTTGTTATTTTTCTTTTTCAGGGGTAGGTGAAGCTAGTCAAGGACTATTTGAGAAACTATATAGATAAAAAGGAATCAATATTAAATAGAAACAAAAATAAGGTATGGTGTTTTGAGATTATATTTTTCTTTTTATTTTTTTGGTTGCTCATGCTATAGAAATAGCTTAAACATCATCTAATGACATAAACAAAAACATGGAAGATACAATAGATGTTGAAAACTATAAAAGCAAGGAGAAGTGCATTGTGCATAGTGATATTGACCATGTGCTGCATAGAAATGATGTTTTTTAGATTGGATGCATTTTCATATAGTCCCAAGGATTGTTTGTTTGATACATTGCACATGTTATTACATTTATGATATTCTCCCATTGAATTGAGAAATGGATTAATAGACCATTTCTTGTTTTTTCTGGACAATGGAGTTACATAGCATTGGAATCATATGAGCTTCAACTAGGATCTAATTTCTTGTATGAATTGCATGTGATTTGTGACATTAACATATATCTATGGAAAATGTGGTTGTCTACATCTTCAAATGTAAATGAAAATGAGAAAGGGATATGGGGAGTTACATTTTGCATACGATGGTTAGAAAAATGGTAAAATATATCAATTGTAGTCCAATATATTCATAATCTACATAATCGACTTTATCTACATCTACAGTTTCATCAACAAATGATTTATGTAGCCTATAGAAAAATAATGCCAAAACTAAAGATATAGAGAGGTATTAAAAAAAATGGAAATTTTTATCTATTTTTATACCAAACCACTAGTTTTTTCATCTCGAACCTAAATATGAGGCAACCAAGTGAACATACACATATGCTAAAGTTTTCATTATTGTAAAAAAAAAAATTGAATTCTAAAGAAAGCACACATGCTCTAGGATATCACATGCATTCCTAGGAACATGCACATGTTCTTAGGAACGTTCTCATGCTCTAGGAACATGCATGTGCTATAGTAATGAGCACATGTTCCAATAATGTGCACTCATTCCAACAATGTGTACGCATTCCCATTTCCTATTTTCTATTCCCCCGTCCCTCCCTCTCTCTCTCTCTCTCCTACATATACTCCTATCCCCTTCTCTTTGAAACCCCCTTCCTCTCCCTCCCCAACTCTCCCCACTTTCTCTCTTTACCTCTCTCTACCTCCCTTCCCTCTATATTCCCCCCTTACTCTCACTCTCTCTCTCTCTCTACCCCCCTTCTATGTCTCCCTTTGTCTCCCTCCTACACTCTTATACATGATAAGACCTAGACATGGAAATAACTAGACATCAAAAGGCATGCAAATACCTAGACCTAGACCTTTCCTTACCATGCCTCACACCCAATCCCTCTCTATATCCACCCTCTTCCACTCTCTCCATCTCTCTCCCCTCCATACCCCCCTACCTATGCCCCTTTGTCCCTCCCTGATCTAAAAATATGACGAAGACTTGATAAACTTGATTAAATTAATTTGCAAGTAAAATGTTATGTGTTTAATGCAACCGGATCAATTTGCAACACATAATTAAAGATTACTTATGTAGAAATAAGCATAGACAACATCAAAAATGATTGAACATAAGACATAAACACAGCAACT
>JASDQU011103784.1:0-23591 GCA_032191745.1 Picea mariana
GTTTGTGTGAGCGTTTATTGTCATTCTTTGCCATGGTATTAGGGCACACATCCTTCTCACATTTAGGAGATTAAATGATCCTAGGATCAACATCCTGCTACTCGAACATAGGCTCGTCAAGCGCGGTCCTATCACAGGGTTCTTTGGATAATAAAATCGGTCTTTCACTGGAAGGGATAGGGGGTCAAGCATAGGCTTATCAACCACAGGAATCTCTGTAGGATTGGATGTTACAAAGCCAATGCGAGATAGGAAAGTATCCCAATCGTCACCCTGCAACTTCAAATGATGGACTAACAATATCCTAATCAACCCATGGTGGAATAAACTCGAATTCAAACACTGCCTTTTATACCTCTTGTCCATTTTATATAAACTTCTCAATAAATAGAATGGCATGTTCAATTGGAAACCAATGAAATTCATTAATAGTCTTATGTGGTAAAGAAAAACGAGGCCGAAGCGACCCTCACATGTAACGAACTATCTTAAGATTTCCAATAAACCGTGCCACCTAGTCTTTAACAGAGATATAGGCATACCTTTATCACAGCACTGGATTTTTTGAGAGGTAAAGAACAAACTCCAGGGCACCTCCTCCAATTTGGAATTCTTAAACCATTTTTTCCTGTTAAGTGGAAGACTTGTTTCCTGGCTCAAAAATTCCTCGATGATTTCGATTTGAACATGACCTACTTTGGCTCGACAACCATCAAAAGAGAAGGCGAACTCCTGGGTTGGTTGCAAGTTGTAACCTTGAAATTTATTGAGAAACTCAAGCCAGCCTTGAATCTTAATGTCTTCACTTGCATCATCATACAGAAGTAGGGTTTGTGAGCCATTTGGTTCGACACGGACGACAAGGGCCATATGTATTCAGACCAACATTCAGAAAGGTAGACAACGATCACTGTAAGCATGGAGGGTTTCGAAAATAGAAGAGACCAGGGCAAGAACCAAAGGAACAATACCCTCATGTGATTAAATGAAGGAATGAGGGGTTTCATATGAAAATCGGGCCTTTTGCTAATGAATTGCCAAGAGTACAGAACAAAGCCCAAGACTTAACTTGAAATGATGGATCTGTCGATTTCAGATTTCCACCTCCAACAGAGTACAGATTATGATCAAATACATTCAAATTTCATCATTGTGCGAAGGGTGGAGTTGATTTTCTAAGGTTAGGAGAAGAGATATTTTGCAAACCAAAGCATAATGACAAGAAAAGGTCTCCCAAGAATAATAACGAAATGTAAACATAATCTAGTTGCAATCAATTCTTGGTGTATTAACAAAAACTCAAGGTATATCTCATAATCGAATGAGCAACAAAATTTTTATTGATATATGGTAGACTTCAAAGCAATCAATTCTCATCAAAAGACTTGTAAGAAAATCAACCCTTATTGAGACATAAACCTTAGATACATTTTTCATCACGGTCATAATGCTTCATTCATGCTTTCAGTCATGAATGAAGCATGAAAACGAAATAAAAAGAAAAATCGACACAATCCTCTTATAGCCGACAATTTACCTTCAAACAACAATACTTGCAACAAAGCATAGGTAGCCACAAGGATGTTTCTTAGTTGATTTTAAAAGGTAAAAAAGAAAACATGTGGAGATGCCAACAATGGCAACTTACTGGGAGAAGCAGTTATCTCTGCGCCACCGACGAGTTCATGTCAGGAACATTTAGAAAGACTACATATCAAAGATAGCTTGAAGAACGTCAGGCATTCCAAGGATCCTTACACATTCTAGCCTCAAATATCTTCTTGTTAAAAATGAAATATGGTGACAAAATTTAAAATAATGAGAGAAACGATGTTCAAGTCAATGGCTCTGATACTGTTGACAGGGCCATTGCTTCCAGCAAGAGTCCATATCCTTGGAAGGGATGTCAATTAACCCACTCTGATGCCTCTACCCTGTCCAAGAATTTCAGTTCACAAAGAGAGGCAAATATCGAAATTTTATACCTGATAATTTTCTTGAACCCGACATTGCTTCGCTGCTAGCAGGCCTGTTCAGCACCCCGGTGAAGTTTTCTTGGCATCATGCATGCATTTACCCGCTTCTAGCAGATCTGTTCAGTATCTCGACGAGTTTACAAACACTTCCCACAACTCATAGGAAAATTAATCACAATTTGATATAATTTATAGATATTCTGAAGAGTGGGGTGATGCTGAAAATTTCAGTCTTTGGAACATTTGTTTATTTTTCAGCCTTTAAATTTTATTTTTTCTTAATCACCTTCATTATGATCTGAAATTAGTTTCTTGTTGAAAATAATCCTTCAAGGACAGGAAGGCATACTTGAGTTTCTTTCTTTAAAAGCAGGGACAACATAAAAAAGATTTAACGAGGGTCGTGCCTGCTCATAATTATAAAGTGAAACCATGAAATCAATTGTGAACAGAAAAACTTCTTTAGCTAGTCTGTGTTTCAGGAAATTACAGCAAATAATTCTTTGACAGTCCTCTATTGTTGTTTAAGATGAGACATTTTGGTTTCCCTCCTTGAACCAAACTATGGTACAGGCATGTTTTAACCGGAAAGAAATGAAAAACAAATAAAATGAAGCAGAAACAAAAACCAAAAAACAAAAGAAAATCAAAACAAACAAAAAAAATAAGTACAAAAATGCATCTGGGACTTGTCATGAAAAATACCTTTTGAGAGCTTGGTGGTTGACTAGGAAGGTGTTTGGATGTCCCTCTAAATTCTACAGGCGGGAAGAGATGGGACCTAGTTTTTCAGCGATTAAGAAGGGTCCTAACCATAGATTCTGGAATTTGGAATGTTCCCCTTGTCCTTCATGAGGTTTATCCCATTTGAGAACCAAATCTCCCACCTTGAAATTCCTAACCGAGGCAAAACTTGAATCAAACCAGCTTTTAACAATATGTTGATGTTGATCCAGTCTTTCTTTTGCTCGTGTTCTCACTTCCTCTAGTTTCAACAAAGCGTTAATGCGACTTTCAAGAGGAGGACAATCCTCTTCCTGAACTTTCTGTGATAATTGCAGCGAGGGAAGCAGGACATGAGGAGGGAGAATTTCTTCTCTTCCGTAGACGAGAAAGAAGGGGGAATTAACAAAAATGGTTTTCGGAGTCACCCTATCAACCCAGATTGCATTAAAAAGCGCGTTGTGCCAGTTTTTGTGGTTCTCGGAAACTATCCTCTTGATGATTTTGATCGGGTTTTTGTTTGTTGATTCTGCTAAGTCGTTTCCTTATATTTCAGTTTTATCTCTTTTTCTAAAGAAAAATCACTCACATTGAGGGATGAAAAATAGGAAGCATTATCGAAGACCAAACATTTAGGAATACTGAATCGAGTAATGATGTTTGAATTAAGGAAAGATATCACCTAACTAGTGTTTACCACTTTTAATGGTGCAGCCTCAGACCATCTGGTAAAATAGTTCGTCGTTGTAATGATGTATTTATGCTGCTGCAAGGAAGTGGGGTTAATAGGCCCTATGATGTCAGGACCCCATTGCTGAAAAGGAAAATCTACCGAAACAGGTTGCAGAGGAAATGTTTCCTTCTGTACTCGTCCAGAAGCCTTTTGGTAGATTATGCATTTACGACATAATATATGGGCATCTTTGAATAACATGGACCAATAGTACCCTGCTCTTAATACTTTGTGAGAAGTAGTTTCTCCACTGAAGTGCCCACCAGCTTCTTCTGTATGAAGTTCAGATAACACTTTATCTGCTTCATCTCTTTCCAGACAACGCATAAGGACGTCATCAAAATTTTTATGGAATAATACATCGTTTACCAGTGGGAAAGGTGCAGATTTTAGTCTTAATGCTCTTCTTTTTTTTGGATCGAGATGGCAAGGAGTAGAACTGTGTGTTAGATAAAACTTAATGTCATCAAACCAAGAATTAGCAACATCTTGTGCACAACAGATTTGATTTTGACTATGCTAATTTTCAATTAAAACATTAATTTGACTATGTTGCTCTTCAACTGAATCAGCCACTAGTTTACATAGAGCTTGGCCTCTGACAATTTGTGCAGGGATAATTTCGAGGTCATACTCTTGTAATGACGTCATCCAATTCGCCTGTTTTTCACCCAGTTCCTTTTGTACTAACAAATTTCTGACAGCAAGGTAAGGTACACTGACTTTAGTTCTGGATTTCAGTAGATATGATCAGAAATGTTTTACTACTTTAAAAACAGTATAAGCTTGTTGATCTACAGCTGGGTAATTAAGATCTGCTCCCTTGAAGGATGAGCTCATAAAAGCAATGGGGATTTCATTGCTTTTAGTGTTCTTTTGGGTCAACATGGCGGCATAATATCGATCAGAGGCAAACCTATAAAGAATGAAATCTTGTGAAAAATCAGGGCTCATTAGAGAGGGAGCCTCCACTATGGATTTTTTGATGGATTCAAATGCTTGATTTTCCTGTGGTCCCCAATGATACTGAACATCCTTTTTAATTAAATTTTGCAATGGCCTTACTATTTCCTAAAAACTCGAGACAAACCTTCTGACAAAATTTATTTGACCTAGAAAAGATTGCATAGATTTTTTGGAGGAGGGGGGGGGGGAGTTTGCCAATGGCTAGAGTTCTCTCGGGATCGATGATCATCCCATTACTGGATATGATGAATTTGAGAATTTTTCCTTGTTCCACTACAAATATAGACTTCTTAGGATTTAGAGATATGTCGTACTTGCGACATCATTGTAGGATAGACCTAAGATGGGATAAGTGATCTTTCTTGTTTTTGGAGAAAACAGTAACGTCATCAAGATAGACCACTGTGGATTGATTAATGAGACCACGAAAATCAATATCCATTGCTCTCTGAAAAGTGGCCCCAGCATTTATAAGCCCAAAAGGCATTTTTATGTAGGCATAAGTACCCCATGGGGTACGAAAAGTGGTTTTTAACTGATCTGGGGGAGACATGAGTACCTAGTTGTACCCTGAAAAACCATCTAGCAGTGAAAATCTTTCAAAACCAGATACCTGGTGGAGAATTTGTTCCATTGGAGGAACAGGATAATTGTCTTTGTCAGACTCTCGGTTTAAGTTTCGAAAATCGACACAGAGTTGAATTTCGCCACTTTTTTTCCTTACAGGGACAAGATTAGATACCCATTGTGTGTGTCTTACTGGGAAGATTATATTTTCATTCAATAGTTTGTTTAGTTCTTTCTTCACCGTCGGTTCAAGCTTAGGGTGCATATTTCTTAGCTTCTGCTGAAAAGGTTGAGTCTGGGGTTTCATGGGGATGATGTGTTGTATAATGTTAGGGTCAAAAGTTTTTAAATCATCGTATGTCCAAGCAAAGACATCCTTGAATTCTTTAAATAGTTTTATAAAGGCTGACCTCTCTTGCTCGGAACATCCTGTTCCTAGATTAATACATTGTGGATTATCTTTAGTCCCTAGATTTACTTTTTCATGGGTCAAGGAAGAACTGTTTGTTTTACAATTTACTGATTTCCTGAATTTGTCATGCAAATCATAAAACTTTTATAATCTTACCATGGATTTAGGGATAGAATTTCCAAATCTGGTGTTCATTCGGGAGACCTCGATTCAGATATTACCGTAAAATTGCGGAGATCTTCATCGTGGGTACCTTCATCAATAACCGCACCTTGGAA
Source organism: Picea mariana (assembly GCA_032191745.1). Classification (NCBI taxonomy): domain Eukaryota; kingdom Viridiplantae; phylum Streptophyta; class Pinopsida; order Pinales; family Pinaceae; genus Picea; species Picea mariana. Next base: position 5,656 of record JASDQU011103784.1, read on the forward strand.
AGTGTCCTCCGTGTGCAAAAAAATAATGATCTACTTATCATCATCGAACACTCTCCAATTAGTGACATTGTCTGGGAGTGATGGTCTGAACAATAACTCAATTGAAAATGCATTTGGAGAAAGACCTTCTGCAGGCAAAAGTTTGGAAGCGACGTTAGCTAATAAATCAGCGTCGGAATTGTTTAATCTCGGAATGGAATTGATATTAAATGCGGAAAAATTGTGCATTAGATTCCATACCTCGGCTTGATAACTTTTCAGGTGTGGTGACAGGCAATGTATGGAATTTCTTACCTGTTTGACCATAATTTATGAATCACCGAATACCATTAAGTTATGTACATTCATATCTATTGCTTTCTTGAGTCCTTGCAAAAGTGCCTCGTATTCGATGATGTTGTTTGTACATTCGAACTCTAATCAACAGGCGACCAAAGTTTTATTACCTGTCGGGTCTATGAGTACACATCCTGCACTAGCTCCTTCTTTAGATTTAGATCCATCGAAGTAGAGAGACCATATGTGAGCTTCATCGGCCATGTTTGGCACATTTGGTAAAGTTGTTGACTATGTGCATGTCATGAGTTCTGACTGTTGTTCTGGATCAGTGATGATGGAAGTTTCCGCCATGAAGTTACCGGAAAAGGTGTTCATTCCCTGCATGTCGAGTGAATTAGTGGAAGTAGTAAATGGTTCATTAGCGTCATTTAAATAGGTCATGGTGTGCTTGAAGTAACACTCGTGATTAATCCTAATTCTGTTTGGCTTTCCATTCTCTGGTAGCCACAAATGAGACCAGTTCGTCGCAAAGCATCCATGCAACTGTTCGGATCAATCCCTGCTTAAAAATAAATCGTACACTTCAGGGATGTCAACAACAATGATATCAATAATCTGGTGAACCTTAGGATTAGAGGATAGCCTAACAAGTGCATTTTTTAATTCACCAATTACCTTAACATTCGTCCGATCGAGCTAAATGATTTTAAGACTAGAAGGTTGAACTTCAGCATTAATTTTTTGGCAAACAGACAAAGGCATCACATTTGATGATGTGTCGAAGACTACCATGCAATTATGTACATTTCTATTGAAAATTTCAAAAGTCAATAAAAAGGGGGGGACATTTTTGCGAGTATTAACAGCGGAACTTTGTTGATTTTTAGTCGTTGTCCCCGAAATTACTTTATCTACATTTAAAACATTTTTTTCAGTGAGGTCCCTTTTATCTGAGGGTTCAGGTGTTGTTTTTGTAGGGACTTTTTGAGTTGTTTTATGACTGATCTCTGCAATTTTCTTGCTATTCAAATTGTTATTTTTGTTGTTTTCTACAATGTTCTGAAGCATTTTCTACAGAAGAAAAGGAAATTTCAAAAGTTCATAAACAGAAATATTATCTCTAAGTTTCTTTAGGTCTTCGATAAAATCATATTCTAAACTTGGGGCTGTTAAAATTTGTTTTGTTTCAGTTTGTTTAAATTGTTTCTGAGGCACATTAGTACCTATTTCAGAAGAGGGTTAACTCTGAGTTTTGCTTCTGGTATTATAAGGATGGACAGTTTCAAAATTGTCTTGAAAAATACTATCCGAAAAATGTCTGAAGATATTAGGAGATGATTCTTCTTCTTCGGTTATTTCCTCTTCAACCACATCTTCAGAATTCTCAGGGGGGACTAAGTTATCATATGCCTCAAGGATAGTATGTATAGTGTATTGTAAGCTTTCAAAATTCATACCTTCAGGGGTTGGGTTTGGTCAATTTGAGGGATAAGGTTTTCTAACAGGAGGTTTGTAAGTTCCTTTGCTTGAAGATGCTTCTTCAGCTGATCTCCTCAATTCTATGACTTGATTTGATAATTTATGGACGACCTTTTGTAAACTTTCCAAATCTGAGGTCTCTGATTGAGTTTTTGTTTGGGGAGGTCTAGGAAGAATTTCTATTTTCTTCTTAGAAGACGGGGTTATCTCTGCCTCATTACTAATATTATCTTTTAGGCTCAAAACATCTTTTTTGATTTGGCTTGCCTCCTCGAAGGCTTCCAGTAACGTTGCCTTCTTAGACCTTTTAACCCAAATTGCTACATTCTGTGTAGATCTTTGGTGTAATATGCCACAATGAGGTTTTCTACGAGAATTGAATCAACGAGGATTCAAATTTTTAATGTGAGGAACCTTTGGTTAAAATATTTTACTTTTTCCTTAGGGTTCATCTTTAAGCTGGAGAGTTCCATGACTAAGACTTCAGGAGATTTATCATCTCTGAACTTCTCAAGGAAACATGACTCGAATTTGTCCCACGATACAATGGTGTGAGTTTGTTGGGTGAAATACCATGTAGAGGCATTGCCCTCAAATGTGTAAGGAAAGAGTCTACATACTACATCTTCATGTTCTACACTTCGGAGTCTAATGGCTAGCATGAATTTCTTTATGTGATCCTCAGCGATTTTCTTGGAGTCTGGATTGAATTTAGGTAGCCATTTCTCCGGGTGTTTAGATAAAGGGTGTTGGGGTCCAGGTATGGCCACAGCATCTTGATCGAGCCAAGGTATGGCAGGATTGTTTTGATTTTCCATGGGCGTAGGTGGTGTCGAAGGCTGAGATGGTTCATATGAAGAACTTCCTTCGTCAGATGACTCCCCTCCTGAAGAGGAAGGAGATGAATGAGGTGGTGAAGGTGGGATACCAGATCCTTTGGCACCAAGAGTGGGGTTATGGTCGGGATCTGTGGTATTATCTCCTGAAGGATCCAAACATAGACCAGTGCCTTCAAGTTTCTCTCGGATATTTGAGAAATCTAAAGGTTTATTGAGAGGCCTACTAGGTTGTCTGATTCGGGCCAAAGCACTGTGTGTTCTTAAAAGTGACTGACGAACAATTTCTTGTACGTCAGACCCTTGAGGGTTTGGTGTTACTGGCTCAACAAGAATCTGGAGATTATCGTTTGAGGTGGTTGTTGTTTGAGAAGTAACGTTGTTGTCAGAGTGACTTCGTGTTACTATAGGGAAGAGAGTGTGTGGGGGAGGAGTCTTGCGACTTCCAAGTTCCATCAATTGTATCCAGGCCCTCCTTTTAGCGCCATTTGTTGATGGGAAAAAATGACCGTCCGTCAATTGGAAGAACGAGTCCGATCCGGGGTTGTCTAAATAACCCAAGCCGTTTGGTGTAACTCATTTTGACGGGTTTAATGGCTCTGTTAGCCAATCTAAGAGTCCTAAAAAAACAAATAAAAGAAATGAAATAAATAACTAATTACTAATTACTATATATGTGTGTGTGTGTGTACATACATATGACGTAACTATTGTAGGTATATTTAAATAGCATATATACTTATCATTTTTATGTACACGATATACACACTGCAAGTTTTAATCTAAACTTATGAAAATCAATGTGAAAAATGATTGCTTTGAAGAAGCAGATAAAGAAAGCACATAAAAAAATAAATGGTTTTTTCTTTATAAATCTTAAACTAATAAAAAGAGAACACTATGAAACAGAAAAGTGTGGATAGTCAAAAGCCAAACCACACATTCGAATTTTAGTGGTAAACGAATAACAGAAAAATGTAAATGAACTAACTTGTTAGTGAATTAGTGATGTGTATCCAAGCATCTTCATGATTTGAGAACATCCAAGTACCATGTCCAAGAGGGAAACCCGCAAAGAACCTTAAGACTGTTCTAAATAAATTCAGAACGATTTGTTGGCAGTTTGGGTGTTAATGACTGAATCGGAGACACCAACATAAATCTGTGATTTCATGATTATACATAATTACTTTAAGATAAATCTGAAAGTAATCTGTACATTTCATTTTTCAATCAAAATTGAAAGATAAACCCTATCTTTTTAACTAAAAACATAATCACAACATTTATAATTTGAGGAACAAATTGTAGATGGTATTTATAATATAATATATTTCACATCACAGATCATTTAATCTAAAGATATCAGATCTATACATGTATCAGGACATAACAAAACATAAAAGATAACTTTAAAAACAAAAGGCTAAAGCCAAAATGTGTAAAATTCTATTTCATTAAGTTCTGAAGTCACCCATCCATCTCTTGCTCCCAACAAAGATGTCTTCATTACAAAAATATCAAGTATTTAAAGAGTTCAAGCAAACTAAGCATCCTATCTTCTAATATAGAATCAAATCCCAGGATGATTTACTAATTACAAAAATAGAGGGTAATAAAACCACTCAATATCAAACTGTATCTCTTAAGATTATAAAAGGTTTGTTTCTGTTTACAAAAATGAGCCAAAGAAATTGCTAATAACCCCATAAATTCTCCATCTCATTAGATCACCACAAGATGCACGATATCATGAAAGGAACAATGAAATAAAGAAATTTAGATATTAATTTAACCAATATTTTCCAAAATTTCGAATGAGAACAGACTGGCTACAGAATCTGTTGATTCTGTAGCTAGTCTTATTTTAAACAACAGAAATCTAATTGAATCTATATTAATAGGAAATAAATAAATAAAAACACAACCAAGATAAAAACAAATCTTTACCTTACAATTGAATGCTAAATTTGAATCATAAGACATCAGAGTTAATCACTGCTTTGACACACTCAACATTTTTTATTATTATATTTCCATTTCTTTTCAAGCACTTCCCTTGCCTTTGTGCACTGAACTTGAGTCTGTGGTTTTCACTTGTTAATGAGTCAATCTGAGTTGTGAGGGTCTTGATCTATTCTTGAAGGGAGGGGACATCTTTGTAATACTTGTCTATCCAAAATAAACACAGTTCACACCATGGATCTGGAACAATTGAGGTAGGAGACATATGACTGTGCATCAAAATGCTTCCACTATCTACTGTGGGATTTTGGTTGAGTTTGATCCCTGGGAAATTTTCATTATGTTTCAGGCATGGTGGCAGATTATCTACAAAATCGTAGGTCTGATTGAGAATTGACTTATGGTAAGTTGGATATTCCTCCTCCAAGAAATTTTCGATCTCAGAATCGAAGCTCTCATGGACCTCGATCACTTTGATTGAGCTCACATGAGCTCTCGTTTTATTCTGTAAACTCCTTGAGATCAATCTCCCAGCTCTTTTGTTAAAAAACCCTAAGTCTAGATTCTTCCTGGACAATTTGTGTGAGCATTTATTGTCATTCTTTGCCACGGTATTAGGGAACACATCCTTCTCACATTCAGGATATTTGATGATCCTAGGATCAACATCCTACTGCTTGAACATAGGCTCATCTAGCGCGGCCCTATCACAGGTTTCTTTGGATAATAAAACCGATCTATCACTGGAAGGGATAGGGGGTTTTTCAAGCATAGGCTTATCAACCACAGGAACCTCTGCAGGGTTGGATGTTACAAAGCCAATGAGAGATAGGAAAGTATCCCAATCATCTCCCTACAACTTCATATGATGGACTAACAATATCCTAATCAAACCGTGGTGGATAAAATGGAATTCAAACACTGCCTTGTATACCGCTTGGCCATTTTATATAAACTTCTCAATAAATAGAATGGCATGTTCAACTAGAAACCAATGAAATTCATTAACAGTCTTATGTGGTAAAGAAAAACGAGGCCGAAGTGACCCTCACATGTAACGAACTGTCTTAATATTGCCAATAAACCGTGGCACCTAGTCTTTAATAGAGATATAGGCATACCTGTATCACAACACTGGATTTTCTGAGAGGTAAAGAACAAACTCCAGGGCACGTCCTCCAATTTGGAATTCTTAAACCATTTTTGCCCATTAAGTGGAAGACATGTTGCCTGGCTCAAAAATTCCTCAATGATTTTGATTTGAACATCACCTACTTTGGCTCGGCAGACATCAAAATAGAGGGAGAACTCCTGGGCCATTTTCAAGTTGTAACCTTGAAAATTCTTAATAAACTCAAGCCATCCTTGACTCTTAAGGTCTTCACTTGCGTCGTCATACAGAAGTAGGGTTTGTGAGCCATTTGGTTCGACACGGACGACGAGGGCCATATGTATTCAGACCAATACTCACGAAGGTAGACAGAGATCATTGTAAGCATGGAAGGTTTCAAAAACAGAAGAGACTAGGGAAAGAACCAAAGGAAAAATACCCTCACACGATTAAATGAAGGAATGAGGGGTTTCATACGAAAATTGGGCATTTTGCTAATGAATTTCCAAGAGTACAGAATGAAGCCCAAGACTTAACTTGAAATGATGGATCTGTCGATTTTAGACTACCACCTCCAACAGAGTACAGAGTACGATCGGATGCATTCAAATTTCATCATTGTGCGAAGGGTGGAGTTGATTTTCTAAGGTTAGGAGAAGAGATGTTTTGCAAACCAAATCATAATGACAAGAAAAGGTCTCCCAATAATCATAACGAAATGTAAACGTAGTCTAGTTGCAATCAATTCTTGGTGTATTAACAAAAACTCAAGGTATATCTCATAATCGAATGATCAAAAAAAGTTTTATTGATATATGGTAGACTTCAAAGCAATCAATACTCATCAAAAGACTTGTAAGAAAATCAACCCTTCTTGAGACATAAACCTTAGATACATTTCGCATCACGATCGTAATGCTTCATTCATGCTTTCAATCGTGATTGAAGCATGAAAACGAAAGAAAAAGAACAATCAACACAATCCTCTTATAGCCGACAATTTACCTTCAAAAAAAAATACTTGCGACAAAGCATATGTAGCCACAAGGATTTTTCTTAGTTGATTTTAAAAGGTAAAAAAGAAAATGTGTGGAGTTGCCAACAAGTCTGTATTAAATGTTATATGTTTGCAAGAAAACAAAATTTGGCTCCCATGCCTTTGAAACCAATCAAAGTGCAAGCCTCATTTCAATGGCGAGGATTAGACTTTATTAGAGAAATGTGCCCTCCCTCTAGTAGTCAAGATTGATGGACAATGACAACTACTAACTATTTTACAAAATGGGTGGAGGTGGTTCCTATAAAGAATACTACATAGAAGTTGGTGATCAAGGTTTTAGAAGAAAATATGTTTTCCGACTTTAGATGTCCATGAAAATTAATCATTGATAATACAAAGGCATTTAATTCAACCTCTAGGATTACATTATGCCAAGATAATAATATTATAATTGGACCTTCCATTGCCTATTATCCTCAAGGGAATGATGTAGTTGAATCCTCAAACAAAAATATGATAAAGATCATTAAAAATATGTTAAATTCAAATAAAAGAAGTTGGGATTAGTAACTAAATTATGCTTTATGAGAAGATAAGGTTAGCACCAAGTGATCAACTAGGACATCACCTTTTCAGTTGGCATATGGAGTTGAAGCTATCTTACCTATTCATTTAAGAGTATCGGTAATGAAGATAGTATAGGAGATTTAGGAGGATCCAAAACACATGCAACATAGAATTAATGATTTGATTCACATTTAAAAAACAAGAGAGTAGGTTGCTAAGAGGTTACTTTCATATCAAGAAAAGATGAAATCCTCGTTTGAGAAGAAAACAAATGATAGAACTTTCCTTCCTGATGATCTAGTATTAAAATGGGATAAAAGAAGAGAGGATCCAAACAAACATGGTAAATTTGAAAATTTGTCACTGGGACCTTATATTATTGAGGCAGTGGAAGGACACAATTGATTCTCCCTCATGATCTACAAGGGGAAAGTATCAAGATGTCCATAAATGAGCAGTACTTAAAACATTTTTTGGTTTACTTAACTTCACAGCCATACTTCAATGTACATATCCATCATTTACATTTTTATGGATAATGCATGAATTTGAATTGATAAGTAGTTTAGACATACAATAGTTTTTCTATGATAAAAAAAAAAAAATAGATAATGTGTATACACGAAGGAAAAAAGGAAGTGAATATTTGGAGCCAACTATACTACAATTATCTGTGTAAACTCATTAACTAGCTCTTGTATATTACACAATATGATGCTTATGATTAATTATGGATTCAAAAAGACATAGAATGTATTCACAAAATCTGATAGCATTATTTTTTTCTTTCTTAATATACACTTGCAAAAGTCTCAAATTTAAAGTAGCACTTTAACCCTGGCAAATAGAGCGTCATAAGTTATTGATTGTTATAATATAATTCATATGAAGGAAGAAAACCTTATTGAAAGGACTAAAATTCTAAGGGGTAACTAAAATTACCTATGCATAGTTAGTTTGATTTCATTAACAAGTAGCATCATACAAACCCTTAAGAGTTTTTGTTTCCCCATCAAAATGTCAAAAAAACACTCAAAAAATACGAAGGGAAATTCAACCATAAAATAGAGAAATGCAGAGATGAAACACTAAGCTGACATGAAAACATACTTGTATGGATCAAAAAATTTAAAATCTCCAAAATAAAATATATCCTTAAATAATGATTTTAATCTTATATCATGAATCAAGTTATTAATGAAATATATTATTTTGTCCCTACATTTTAAAATGGTTGTAAGTATGCGGTAGAGATTATATTTTACAAGCAAGATGAAAGAAATGAGAATAAGAATTAGCTAGTTTTGATTACAATTCAAATCTTATTCAAATTAAATTTCTTATCCACAAAATATCATATAACATCATATATCACATACATAGTTAAGATTTGTTGATTTAAGAAGCATATTTGTTCAAATATATTTATTTTGAGTATTTAAGTAATTGAATCCCAAGCTAAAATATATAGTGTTTTGTTGATATTTTTAAATAAAAATACATTTACATAACCATATATTATATAATTTTGTATGAAATTTGATAAACAATGATAAAATATTTATTTCATTAAAAATTGTAACCCATTTTTTAAAAGGAAGATGTGTTGAAACGGAATGCAAAGAAAACCAAAATAGAAGTCAGGGAAAGTGAGACAATAATATGAAGATTGAAAGGAACATCCTATTCACATTAATGTACAATATATTAAAAGTAATGTAAAAAAAATATGAAAGACAACATAAAATATTGGAATCTTGAACTAAAAGTAATGTACAAAAGAATATAAAAGACAACATAAAATATTGGAATCTTGAACTAAATTTGTGAATATAAATGTAAAAAAAAATGAAAGACAACCTAAAATATTGGAATTTTAAACTAAATTTGTGAACATAAAAAAAAATGGCTCCTTATAGTAAATTTGTGAACATAAAAAAAATATTGGAATTTTAAACTAAATTTGTGAACATAAAAAAAATTTGTGGTTCCTTATAGTAAGAAACACTATAAAGGAGAGAGGCTCTCCTCTTGATGACATCCATATATGGATGTAACCATATATGGTTACAAAATACTAAAAAATGTAGCGGGTGACTTTGCTCCTGATCGTTCAAATAAATGGGTGATTTTGCATAATGAATACCCATGGGATGACTTTGTCATGCAACAACTTATCCTTTAAACTAACCATTTCCATCAAAAGCACATCAAACTTCATTTTAGTAGAAACTTGATTCTCAATGAGCAGGGCCAAGGTGGGTGCAAAATCTTCTTGCTTTCTAGGCAATGCTGGGGACTTGCACCTCTATACACTTTTGTTTGGGTGGTTGTGTTTGTTTCTAGTGGGATTATTTGAATTTGTGGCTTTTGATTTCATGGTGAAATTCACAAGTTGAAAAAAGCAACGACAATGAAAATGAAACAATAGCACATGGGCATGAAATAAGTAACAAAAGGTAGTGGAGACATGTGATGATCAAACGATTACAACGCATTTTAGAGGGACATGTGTCTGATAGATAACAAGAAGACTCCCTCCAAAATCATCCATGGGTTGACACGTGTATGATGAAAACCTTTCGGAGCATAAGAAAATGGCTTTGAAAATCAATAACACTCCCTCAAAATCATCCGTGGGTTGACACGTGTATGATGAAAACCTTTCAAAACATAAGACAATGGTTTTGAAAATCACTTTACGAGCTTTGAAACCGCTTTGGAATACTATTGGTTTTGTGTTCTAGGGCACTCTCAACAACATTTTGGCATTTATTTCTCATCATTTATTATAATTAATACTATGAACATTTCAAGGTACTTGCAAATTAATGCAATATTTACATGTTGTAGGTGAGGTGGCATTTTATTAAGGATTAATTATAGAAAAGAGGTTATTCACTTCTTTCTTCATTATTTTACTCATGATCACTTAGAGAAAGTCATTGGCTTGGTAAAGAACATACTTAGTATGTTGCAACTTTTGCTCAAATGGGTACGTTCACCAAGTGCTTGATTCTATTATTCTAGAAGATTAACTCAAAATTTTAAAAGAAAATGGCTTCAACAAATAAACCTTTGGCTATTGGCTTGTCTAATTGCTTGATTTTATTATTCTAGAAGATTAACTCAAAATTTTAAAAGAAAATGGTTTATAAACTTTTGGCTATTATTGGCTTGTCTAAAAAAATTTTAGTAAATTCAAAGGCTTTAATTGACCTTAAATAGGACATTTATGATGCATGCACTTGAGTGATATGCACTTAAGTGATATGTCTAGGAAATTATGTGAGTTAATTAGGGACCTTGTCTGCATTGTTTTTGACTAGTTTTGTTTTTTACTAGTTTTTAACTTGTTCTAGCCAATTAGCTTAGCCCATGGTTCCCTCCACTTTTTATTCACTTGATTTCATAGAGGTTTATGCAAATTCATATAACCCTCTTAATCGTTTTCTGGTCTTTTCATATGGATCTAGAGAAATCTTGTCTATCACAGTTGAATCCATATAAACCATGCTTCCCTTGTTGTTGGGTGAATTCCTTGTTAATGAATAAAAGTTGGTTACTAAGGTGAATAGTTGGGATACCCATTGTTACCCCCAACCTAGGGGTAACTAAGGAGATCATGTCTCGAGGCCAACAAGTTGTAGACATGGAGTGTCGAGAGCCACATGGACAGATCATAGCCCTAGAGGGCCCCTCTTTTTGTCTTCTATGCATCCTACATATCACCAGCAACAACTTCCACCACACTGGCCTAGTCCCAAAAGACAGTGGGTCTTGCTCCATGAGGTAATGAGTCCATGTGTCATGGTATGTATCACTCCGATATTTGAAGCACTTGAATATGTTGCAATGAATCTTTCTTGATTTTAAAACGTTTTCTTGGAATTTATGCTCCTTGCATTGTTTAAACTTGTGGAGGGTGACACGGTGCCCTAGTAAGTTGATTGCCCTTAGGAATATTTTTCCACTGGATGGTTCCTTGAAGAGTCATTGTTCGTCCATCACCATACTTGTCACTTTCCATGCTCTATCCTTTTCACCTCCTCACCTTTTGGGACTTTTGAGTGCACTAACCCAAGAAGGGATTGTACCTTACCTCATGGAAAGAAGGGGCTAAAGGCACAAAGGGTAAAAGTAGCAGGGAAAAGACAAAATCCTATCATTCACCTTTGAGATGTTTCGCCCAAGGATCCCCGAGAAAGCAGTCAAACACTTCTCCACAATAAATGGGGGACCTGCAAAAATAATCACTCGGGGTGTTTATTGGGGGATAGGAGGTCTCATCACGAGTCGGCCTATCATGATCATAGGTGCTTAGCGGTATGACAATACCATCATCTAGTCACCAAACCAGGGTAGTGGCTCTTAGTTGCATGACTGAGGAAAAGGGGGTCTCATCATGAGCCATCCTTCTCATTTTCGCAAAGTATTTGTGAATGGCATTGGCATACCTAGACACCAAGCCAGGACAATGGCCTCCACCTAGTTCCTTGAAACATAAAAGGAAAAAGATTTAGAAAATGGAAATAAGTGGGCTTGGAAAGATTTGCATCGTGGACAAAGGATCGCTCACCCTCTACAAAGGAACCCATAGGTAAGACAATACAAACCCTTGTATGTCATGAACCCCATGCGCAAGAGTTTACCCCACATCATATCACATGCACACATGATTAGGATTGGTTCCACCTAGGAAACACCCTAAACCTAGGGGTTATTGGCCCAATAGGACATTTTGAGACCCTTTCCAAACCTAAATTTGACAAGTTGTATAACGTCTTTGAGCATTTGTTTGGGTTAGTGTGGTTTGATGCACAAGTTCAAGTGTTGTAATGTCCCCGACCATCAACCTCTGTTGGGTAACGCTACCTCGGACACATGCGATCTCGAGCTCTTTTGTGGAATAAAACACATATAAACTTAACAAGAAATAAAATAGATAATATGGAAACATACATGCAGCGAAACACATGATATATTACAAGAATCACAGGCATGCACTAAAATACATCACTTAACCATTAAGCACATAAATGATACTTATCTCTTAATTTAAGTACACCAACTGCGTGCATACCTTCCACGGACTTCCCAGCCTTAGACTATATTGTTCATCACTCTCAGCAATGGGTCACCCCCGTGCTGGGACTAAACTCCACCGAGGAAGGGATTCCTAGGCTAGGCAGGGACAACAGGAAGTTGCACAGTATGACAGGAAGGATTTCCTCCAAGGAGCCACTTACGCCCATAGCTCACAGACTCGCATCCCCCACATGCATGTCCCACCCCAGGAGTATACACCTTCATTGTCCCACAGTCCATCGGTTGCTTCACCTCCATTTTCATGGCTTCAGCAACAGGTCAGATCAGGAATTCTCAGAGCTCTGTAGCTGCTATTGGACTCCCTCCAAGAGAAATCACTTCCTCAACACACTCTCTCACCTAGAGAGAGTTGCTCACAGGCCTGACAACCTGCTTCTTCTATCCACGGGCCTGGCGACCCGCTTCTTCACTCCCGCTCTCAAATAAACAGAAGTAGGCTCTGGTGACACCTATTTAGAATTCAGCTAAGGTACAGGTATGTTGGTCATTTCGGAAATGCAAAGGATATGGATCAATGTTTGTAGGTTCCATAGGTGTGTGCATGCTTAGAGGTGTGTGCAGGTTTTCCGAGGTCAACCCTCGAGGTATGGCTCTATGTGTTCCTATGTGAGTGCCTAGGGAGAATGCATGGGGAGGATGGAAAGAATGGAGAGTGAACCCCCACAACGATGGATTCCCCCCCATAAAGCTACATGCACCCAGGTTGACACATGGCTCTCCTGGGAGCTCGTCACTCTCCACTTGGAGTTTGTTCCTTTCCCCAACGGAATTTAGGATGACGGGGTTTATTTCCCCACTTTAGTATTTTCAAGAAATACACTATAATATTCCCTTGGGTTAAGCCCTCAATCTTAGCCCATTTTTCCTAGCCTCTCATCCCCCTTCCCTTACGCAACCTAGTGGAGCTTAGTCCCCCATACTGTTTCTTTGTGGTCAGTCTACACACAACGATGTTTTTATATTAATAATATGAATATTTACATGTACAAAATAGGCTCCTAGCCTTTAATGTCTAGGCTCTCCGACCTAATAAGCACATAAGCTTCCTTTCTTATAACACTTGGCTCACAAACCTACAAAACATGTTACAATTCATAGTTTCAACCGGGGCTCGGCCTTGGGATATTACAATCCCCTCCCCTTATTTTTGCATTGTCCTCGGTGAAAATTGTTTACACAACATCAACAAGATTTTTAAAATCTTCAAAAAGATGCGGGTATTTTTCTCGCATAGCATCTTCATGCTCCCATGTTGCATCCTCAGGACCGTACCAGGTCCACTGGACCTTTACAAGCCCTATGGCTAGATTCCAGAGCTGATTTCTCTTCTGATCCAGTATGTGCACCGGGTGCACTTGTAAAGTGCCTTCTTGCTCCACCTGAATCACATTCCAATCAATCACATGATTAGCATCAGGTATATATTTCTTAAGCAAGGAGACATGAAATACATTATGAATAGTCATCCATGCAGACAATGCAAGCATATAAGCTATTAGTCCAATTCTTTCTAGAATTTTAAACGGTCCACAATATATGGCTACCAACTTGGAACACTTCCCCAACTTCAGGGAACTTTTGTTGGCTTTCACCTTCAATAAAACATGATCACCCACTTTAAACTCCCTGTGGGTTCTTCCTTTGTCAGAATAGATTTTCTACCTGCCTTGGGCAGCCTTCAAATTCTGCTTTATTTTTAACAATTTCTTGTCCATTTCCGTGAGAAAATTTGGCCTAATTATTTCTTTATCAGCTAGGTTGTCCCAGCTAATAGGTGTGTTGCACTTTATTCCATGAAGTGCCTCAAATGGGCTTATCTTCAGTGATTATTGATACCCATTGTTGTAAGCAAACTCTACCAAGTGCGGGTAGTCTTCCCATCCGGAGGTGATCCGGATTATTTTCAGCAAAAAATGAGAGCGGAGATATAATAAAGAAATGCACATAGATATCGCAGATATCCAATAATATAACACAAATGTATCAGATATGCCACCATAAACATAGATATATAGTAATACACGATTTCTATTAATGAAATAAATGTACAGAGACTGTAAAAATACAAAGTGAAAGACTCGCTAGAATGGTGGCAGCTTATCTCTAAGAAGAGATGTGACGACTACTCGCATTCACAAGAAGATGATTACAATGAGGCTCTGAAGGCCTTTTTACAATAAGCACGAACGTCAAAAACCCTAGACATCCAAAAACCTAACCCTAGGAGATGAAGCGCCAAAAGTCATGTGGGCCCCGTTTGGGTAAGTTAGTACAACAACTTCTTGGGGTCGTAACTTTTGCATACGATCTTTGTTTTAGGCGTATGATAGCCCGTTGGAAAGGTATTGTTGAGGAGATTAATTTTATACAAAATATCAAAGGAAATTCTATATTTCAAACCTTTTTCCCAAAAATAAATTGTTTAGGGCCTCAAAACGGCTCTGAAAGTTAAAAACTGCCAAAAATAGTAAATTACCAAAATTGCCAGAAAACTGTTTTGAGCAAGTTGGAAAAGGTGGGTGGCCATCGATATCCACTTGGATTAGGAGGGTTTTTCCATCACATACATTTTTAACATATCTTCTATCACTTGATTTACTCTTTTTGTTTGTCCATCAGACTCAGGATGGTAGGTTGTGTTGAAGTTCAGGTTTGTTCTGAACCCCTTGAATAATCCTCTCAAAAATTTTGAGGTAAACTTCGGGTCTCTGCCAGACACAATTGTCTTGGGAATACCATGAAATCCTTTTATTTCCCTCATATAAATGTCAGCAACATTAGTTGTCATGTGAGTAGTTTTTAGTGGAATAAAATGGGCAGCCTTTGTAAGCTTATCCACCACCACCATGATGAAATCATGTTGCTTGTTTGTTCTAGGTAATCCTATGATGAAATCCATTTTCACCACTTCCCACTTCCACTCAGGGATGGGTAATGGTTGTAGAAACCTAGCTGGGTGTCTATGCTCGGCTTTGACCCTCTGGCACTCCATACATCTGGTGATGTACTCTGCAATTTCTTTCTTCATGCCAGGCCAATAGTAATAGGGTACCCAGCATAAGGCACAATATGCATCTATTTCAAGATCATACTCCTTAATTCGTGAGAACTGGGTACATAAATTATGTTTATGTACAGGAGTATCCCCTCAACTTATACTCTATAATCTTCTATTTTCTATAGCATCTTACCTTGTTGTAACCTTGTTACCATTTCCATGTACAGTGTATCTTCTTTTGCAGCTTCCAATTTTTTTTCTTTAAGTTCGGTTTGATACATGTTGATGGTTGTAGCATGTAGTTCATGCATTCTCCTGCTGAGTGCATCAACCAGTTTGTTCTCGTTTTCTTTGATGTGCTTGATATCAAAGTCATATTCACAGAGGAATCCCAACAATCTGCTTTGCCTGGAATTTAAAGTAGATTGATCAAACAAATATTTCAGACCGTTATGGTCTGTCCTCAGCTCAAAATTCTTTCCCATGAGGTAGTGTCTCCATTTCTTTAAAGTGTGTACTATGGATGCCAACTCCAAATGGTGAGTGGTGTAGAGCCTTTCATGCTATTTCAATTTACTAGATTCAAAACATATCACAAACCCATTCTGATCGAGGACTCCACCTAGTCCTTCTTTGCATGCATCTATGAAAACCATGAATTCTTCATCCGGATCTGCAATCTTCATAATTGGAGCACTAGTTAACAACTTCTTCAATTGCTGGAAGATCTTTTCACATTCTTCTGTCCATTGAAACTTTACCCCTTTTCTTTGCAAGTAAGTGATTAGGTGAGCAATCCTCGAAATTCCTGCAGTGAATCTCCTGTAGTAGCCAGCTAGAACCATGAAGGATATGACTTATGTCACATTCTTAGGTGTTTCCCACCCTTTAACGGCTTCAATGTTTTCAAGGTCTACTGTTATTCCCTCCTCGTATATTATATGTCCCAAATAGTGGATTCGATTTTGGAAAAATGAGCACTTTCTCAACTTAGCAAACAGATGGTTCTCTCTTATCACCTGTAACACCATCCTCAAGTGTTGCTCATGCTCTTCCTCTGTTTTGGAATATACAAGGATTTCATCCAAAAATACAATGACAAACTTGTCTAAATATTCTCGGAAAACACCATTCATTAAACACATGAAAACAACGAGTGCATTTGATAACCCAAATGGCACCACTCTGAACTCATAATGACCATACCTTGTCATGAAGGAGGTCTTTCTGATGTCTTCATCTTTAATCCTTACCTGATGGTATCATGACCTGAGATCTATCTTTGAAAATATCCTTGCATCCTTCAACTGATCGAAGAGATCATCAATCCTTGGTAGAGGATACTTGTTCTTTATAGTTACTTTATTTAACTGCCTGAAGTCAATGCACAATCTTAGGGTCCCATATTTCTTCTTCACAAATAACATTGGGGCACCTGAAGGTGACACACTTGGGCATATGTACCCCTTCTTTATAATTTCGTCAAGCTGCATTTATAGTTCTTTCAGTTATGGTGTGCTCATCCGGTAGGGAGTGTTTGATATTGGAGTTACTCCAGGCATCAAATTTATAGAGAAATCAATATCTCTCTTTGGGGGTAGTCCTGGTATCTCCTTGAACACATCTTCAAAATATTTCAGGACTGCATGATCCTCCAATTTTGGCACCTTATCCTTAGGTGCTTCATCCATATAGGCTACAAATATTTGGTAGTCCTTCCTGAAGCACTTCTTTAGCTGCATTGCTAATATTTCCCGGACAGTAACTGCCCTGGGAATCCCTTGGACTTCTCTCTGATTTCCTTCCTCATCCAGGCAAGTGAATGCCTTGTTATGATAGTCTAATATGGCATTGTGTTTGTCACATACCCACTACGGCAAAAATAAAATTTTCGCTCTTCCTCAAGGGATAGAATCCCCGAATTCCTACGGGGGCCTAGCGTAGGCTAGCTCTTCCCTTATCCACCTCCATGTGATAGTTGGTTATGACCACAAGCCAAGCCAAGACGCGCCTTTCGCGTTTCGCGACTCAACGATGCAAGAGAGTCAAATCTTTCAACTCCTCAAACTCCGAAACCTGAAATCTTACCTTCGATGAGATCGACGGCTGCGAATCTCTCCCTGATCCGACAGTCCTGGCCGAACCGGGATTTCGGTAACTGGGAGTTCGAAATGCAGCGACCCAAACCACTGGTCACTCAATTCCCCGAACTCCGATATACAAGTTCTTGTACGAGATCCAACGATCCTCAATGATTTGGATCCAACGGTCCAGATCTTTTCGGAGTTTTGTGAACCGGGAGTTCACAATGTAGCGACTCCAAATATCTTGTCACTCCAATCCCCGAATTTCGATATGGGAATTCATGTATGAGATCAAAAACCCTTGTTGATCTGGATCTGATGGTCACTATCCCTCCTAATCTTAAGGGTGTTGAAAGACACTCAATCTTAACCCCTTCACTGTTCTACGAGATCTAATGGCCCACGGGATTTCGAAGCTTTCCCTGAAATCTGACCGTTCACCACGCGTCTCCTCCAATGGACAGTCCAGATCCAGGTTAGATCGACGACCCACAATCCCCATGATCTA
>JASDQU011103785.1:5248-17260 GCA_032191745.1 Picea mariana
TGTTATTTCTTCTAAAATTGATTGATGCTTTATTTTGAGAATATGCAGCATGTTAATTGTTGTTAGTTTAGTTGCTCTAGGAGATAGAATCAAAGTTCATATTTTCCTTTCATGAGCCATCAATGAATAGGTCCATCGCGTAAGCAAGAACTTTAGATCATATGCTTGTTTATGAGTTTTTCTTTCTAATTTTTGAATTGCGTGAAGAGTGTTATCTTTGAAGTGTGAAAACAGAGTGTTATGTTTCTTGATTAAGCTATACTCATCAGACATAGGAACCTATCTGTTATCGGCACATATAGTGCATCAACTCTACTGATTACGAATCACAGTTGATAATTTATGTTTGGTAATATATTATGCAAATAATTGCACCAACACATCCCTCCCTAAAAAAGCTTCGTCCTCAAAGCATAGGCAAGGACGAATGCTTGGATCTAAAGCATTAGCCATAGCTAGATTTATCTCTTCAAAAAAAAGAAAGCTCCTTACGAACCCAAGGAGGAGGTATAATAGGATTACGATCCCATCTCCGAAGTTCACATTCCCGTTGTTGTTCATGTTCCCTTTCCCTTTCACGTGTTGTTGAAATTGAGATATAATCATTTCCTCTCTGATTATGATCCTCGTGGAGACCATTCTTCCTTGAAATGGATTTTATTTTGCCATCAATTAGCTTTGATGACAATGGGTTATTGTGGAGGGTTGTATCCTCACCTCCATATGACCAATTGTCAAAATTGTCTTCAGGGTCTTGTATAAATGACTTTTCAAATGAATATGCCCCACTTTTAACATGTGTCGACGTTCTATTATCAATAATAGGTATGGCCATTTCCATCATGTTTGTTGTTGATTTTATTGCAACAAAGGAAGGAGATTGATTATGTTGTCGAATAAAAAACTCCCTTGGGTTTTCTCTTGGGGTGAACATGTTTTATCTTGGGTGAATATGAAATCTTCCTTTGGAGTGCTAATTTCTTCTTCACTATCACTGAAAAATGATACCTTGGGACTATCCTTCTTGGGATTGTATCTACATGAATGTGTGTGGATCCTTGACCTTTGAGTGGCAGTTCTTGGAGTCAACAACAATGTTATCCTTACTTGAACAGGTTTTTCATTAACAGGAAAAGCAGTTATTCCATATTGAATGGAAGGAGATCCCCCACTTCAGTCAATAGACATCTGAGGCATTTTCAGAAGAGTTCCAAATCGATTTGTTACAGTTTGCGGTGTAGTAACCATTATATTTTGTTGAGTGGGTTGTTGAATGTAGGAATGTTGATCTGTGCTTCCTTTGTTCCCGTATACAAATAGGCCTTGGTTGACCTGATTCCCATCTAAATAAAATTGTTTTCCAAGAGATTCCATGACAAGTTGTTGTAGATAGTGTCTAAACAAAAGCAGGCTATCTTTATAAGGAAGAACACCCATATCCTTGGACCCTATACCATCATAGGCCCAATACCAGGATAGTGCCAACAAGGCTACGGGATTGGTTTTAACCACAGGAATCCTAGTAACTTCATCTATTATATAAGCACCACTAAGAATTTCCATGATATTAATATCCTGAAGAGTTGTTGGAAGTAGTCCAACAGCTGACATTTCAGACATTCGACCTCCAACCCATTCAAACATTGGAAATCTTGCCACCCATCCTTCTATCCTAGCAGTATTGTCCAGTAATGAATTCTCATGAGTAATGGAAAAACCCTACTTGGAGAAATCAAGGCTCACTTCACTGAAGGCCTTCAACACTTCCAACAATCCATTTCTAGTTTCTGGAGTGCCTCCACTCTTTGAGATAACAATCACAAGGGTTGAAGAAAGTTTTGGTCCAAGCTGAGCAATTTGGTGATCAATGCCCGCAGGTTCTGTGTTATCAATAAATATTGTCTTTATAGGAGGATTATCTGGAGCCAATGCCTCTTCAACAAATTATGGACCCAAATCTGACCCTCCAATTCGCATAGATAGCGCCTAAGTAAAGAGACCTATTGGAGAGGATGGTGCCTTGATCTTTCCACTGATAATATGATCCGCAAAATTGCAGATTGTGTTGAGTGTATTATCAATCTATTGTTGGAGAGAAGGATTTGGTGTACGCTTAGAATTTCTGAGTCAATAATGGTCGACCATGCGTCCCTCGTCCGGATTAGCAATGGCGTTGTCCTCGAGCTCCTCCATCGCCTTGAATGTGCCCTGAAATTTGGGCTCCATTTCCTCCACGAATTCGTCTATCAATCCGATCCAATCCGATCCGGCTAACATCCACATGCAGTCCGAGCTCCTTGTGCTGACAAAACCATGCAGTCCGAGCTCCTTGTGCTATAGCATTGGCCCGAGTTCGAGACACGACGTGACACCTTTGTATGGCAGGAAGATTGATCCTCGGTGTTCTCTACAAGATCCTAGGGTTTGGGGCCAAATTTTGGGGGCCGAGTCAGGAATGAGAAGTGTCCATGGAGGCCATGGAAACCCCTTCGCATAGCTTCAGACAGACTGGACTCTGCACCATCGTTTTGTTCTTCTTTCTTTCCAATTGGGGGATTTGATCCCATGACCCCCTGCTATTAAATATCTTGGAAAAATGTTGGGTGGGTGACGGACTAACTTCTTGATATATCTTATTTCCAGAGAACACAACAAGAACTTCATGATCGTGATCATCATAGTGTCGTTCTGAAGACAATAAAGCCCACCCATCTGTGTGAAGAGATCTATAGGAGTCAGGTTCATGCTCTATGCCCGAAGATAATAAATCTTGACCCTCTTTTCGAGTTTTATAGGAGTCAAGATAATGTTCTCTGCCTGACGATAGTAAATCATTTCCTTTCGTGTGAGGAGGTCCATAGGGATCAAGTTTTCATTATCTTCCATGATAGTATTGGTAATTGGTTGGAGACCTTCTACTAGTAGGGGCAACATCTCTGCCATAGCCTAGCCGCTCAATGTGGTCCATTGCCTTTCCCTTCTCCTTCTTTACTTCTGCTCTCGTGCCCAAACTACTCCATTCGTGCTCAAACTACTCCATTGTCGAAAAACATTTATATTTCTCTCTTTGGAGACTTTAGTATTTCTACAATATGGAGCCTGCAAGTGAGGAACTATTAAAAGCAACTACTCTAAATACTATTGGTTTTTCTTATTTGTGTTTTCTCGTTCAACCTCGGCATTGTCATGATCAGCTTGTTGTTGAAATAAATTATCCTTAACTTGTTCATCATGTTTCGGTTGATTACACGTGTGAGGTTCATTTTCCTTTTCTCCACCTTCATTTTTACCTTCTTTGTTGGGAATGCAATCATCTTGATTTTTCTTGATCTCCCCATGATTATATTTTTTATGAGTACATTATGTTTCAACATGTTATTTATCTGTCATATTTTTATTTTTCAAATACTTTATTTATTGACTCAATGAGTTGATTCTCAAATTCATCGAGGAAAATGGTTATATCTCTGGAAGATGTATCCATGGTGTTGGCGTAGGCCATTTTTTAGAAAAGAACAGTAGATTATTGAAGACAGTTAGAAAAGGGACCAGAAAATGAGCGCACATCGGAAAACAGGGAAAAGCAATGCGTCAGACATCAGGGAAAAGTACTGCGCCGAACAACAAGGAAAAACAGCACCAGAAAAGTGGGAGAGCGACAAGGAAATGGTTGGATCATGGACCAGCCGTGTGTAGGAAGTTAGAAAGTGGAAAAACCTAATCCACTTAGGGTTAGGTTTTTGGTCATTGTTGTAACAGTTTTTACCCTGTTTTTTTCGTATAATATGTATTATGAGATCTGAGGAGATCTAGAGAGTTTTTGACTGGTTGAAGTTTTTGAGAGTTTTATGAGTCGCAATTAGTTTTGAGAAGTATGAGTTGCGAGTGCGGATTGAAATACTTTTGGATGTCTGAGAGTCATTTTTGGAGACAAAGTTATGGATTGTAATCAAGGGTAAGGTCGCAAGCTATGGAGCTTGGTGCGATTTTATCAGCCTCACATATACATGTACATTTCATATGCACTTCTGGTGTATTGCACGCAGCGCAATGACTTGATGAAGATGAATAAAAGAGCGAATAATGCCATATATTTTTGGATGTATCCCAGGGGGGTGAACCATGGTAAAAATGTTTGTCTCTGTGTTGAATGTTGTTTTATTTCTTGCAGTTACTTTGTTTATGTTAAATGAATGAATACGGTAGAAGTAAAATGCAGTGCACACTAGAATAAGTCATGATATTTACTACAGAATGAACTTTAATGAGTGAATATGGTTTTAGAATGGTATATCTAATATATCTAAGGTAGAAACAATGTATAACATCCCCATGAGAAACATTCCTTCCACGATTGCAGACATCTTGTTCTTGTAGTCACCCATAATCCATCTCAGGTGAGACTTCACTGTGCACTATGTGCGCAGTGTTGTCTTCTGGTCTCCAAAAGGGTCGATGGTTTGCAGGATTTTGTTGGAAACCTAAAGTAGAACCTGGGTCAACCCATACATTCCAACAAATGGTTATGTTTTCGGTTAGAACTCATAAGAACATACTGGAAGGGACTTGTTGAGAAGGACAGTGAAGACAATGCAGTAGTAGAAGGGAATGTACAGGCCATGGAATATGACTAAGAAGAAGATTGAAATATGGTTGGAAAAAAAAGAGCTTGAGTTTGCACAGAAAGATAATAGAAGGTCCAAGTATACATCGCGCCAATATTTGGAAAGATTAGTTTTTATTGATCTTCATGAGGCATTTTTTTGTTATTTTCCAAAATTGCTACAACAATGGATATTAAGATTGAAGGATAATCACCCGACGAAATGGATAATGCCAGTAGAATGGACTACTGAGAATATTGCACATCTAGAAAGAGTCAATAATAAATTCATGTGTGCAGTCGATTTTTGGCTAGATAGCATTATTGCAGGATTTATTATTGAGTTTGCAGTCGATAATGTGAAGTCATGCACTACTACAAAGCAGGAGTTTTTGAAAGGACCAAGAGGAAGGTATAATAGATCATGTTATACATCGATCAATATTTTATTACATGATAAAGGTGTGATGACAATGGAGTCTGACAGCTAAATAACTCTGTGCACATGGGGAGACTAGGGGAAGCACTGAGGACGATCTGAGATATGGAGAGGGATTTGGAGAGAGGCTAGAAGAAGGAAGAAATGGACCCCATTATGATGGATGAAAATCAAATCAAGGATATAATGGATAAAGCAGGAACGACACACAGCGGAAGACCCTATCAGTATAATATTAATAGTAAGAAGAGGGCAGTAGCCGAGCGAGATGGCTTGGACAGTGATGAGGAAGAGGTAGAGGATCTTCGTGCTACAGGGCAGATTGAGGAAATCATGTGCGCCACATATGATAGGAAAACCAGAGGTCAAGGGTCTGGCGCAGAAGAAGTCTCTCCATTCCAAATTAGAATTAGTGTGGAACCCACAACCCCATGTGCGACTAAGACATCAGATAAGAAAGAAACATTTACACAACCAGCAATTAGTAGCAGAAGGATTTTAGTAGGTCGAGAGACCAGTGGAAATTCAAGTGGAAGTACAAATTCAGCTAGCAGTAGTCAGTTATCTACATCGCGTGGAGGTGGTAGTACAACAAACTTTACAATGGCAAGAGTAGATCCAACTATTCGGTTACCAGATTTTCATGGAGAAGGCTCGAAGGACCTAGAGAAGCATTTGTTTATTTGTGAAAATATTTGGGTAGCTAAAACGATCATGAATGAAGACACAAAAGTGGTGCATCTTGCAATTACATTCACAGACCGCACATTGGACTAGTATATGGGCCTCGCAGTAAACATATCACAAGGAGAACCTACAACCATCGCAGATGTGAAGAAGGCACTAATCAATGAATTCCAGTGACCAAGTTCAGAAGATCAATTTATGAATGAGATGATAAAAATCAAACAAAAGCCAAGAGAGTCAGTTTGGGAGATTGATCAGAAGTTTAAATGATTGAAAGGTAATTTGAAGTACCCTATCACAGATATACATCATAGGCACATATTTGTTAATTCATTATTGCCACATATTAAGTATCCATTGAGGAAACAGAGTTGCAGACTCAGACTGAGGCTCTAAGAGTATTGTTACAATTGGACGAGAATAAGTATAAATATACAAATCCAACAGCAAAAGAGCTGAGAGAAGATCTCAAGAATTTGACATTTCAGTTGAATGACACCATAGGCAAGGAAAAGAGTGAATTTGTTTGGTGTACCTTATGCAGAACAGAAGGACATCATAAAAATGAGTGCTCAACATTTGCGCAGTACTTGGGAGAAGGAATGCAAAACCAGTTAACCACGGGAGGACCATGGTGTGAAATCTATAGAACACGTGGACATGATCCCTATCATTGTCCCATGATGCAAAAGTATCAAACAAAGCCTAAGAGTACATTCTGTAATTTCTGCAAGTTTGTAGGACATGAAGACAAGGATTGTCGAACTTTGGAAATAATGAAGAAAAGGACCTCAGATGCTTATATGATGCAGGTTGAACCAATGACAGGTCCATCTGCACAGCAATATAATAATGTGCAGTAGTTTACAGTGCCACCGCAGTATAATAATGTGCAGCCACAATATAATCAGGTACCATAGTACAATACATCACGTGCATACAATCAAGGTAACAGAGGAGGATTCAGGGGAGGAAGTCATGGAGGAAGAGGATTTGGAGGAGGTAGAGGACTAGTAACATGTCATAATTTTCAGAAACCTAGACATTATGCAAGGGATTGTCCACAACCACCAATGGCATGCATGTATTGTCGCACAATAGATCATTATACAGAAGAATGTCTGACACTTCTGACAAGGATACCGGAAAAAAAGAATCAAAATAATTAGAATGTTCAATGGATTTCCACATAAACTAGAACTGATGGGAAAAAGATTAATATAGTTTCTCGAGGAGGAACCAATATAGGAGCATATGCAGAATTAGAAACAAAACTAGCACCAGTGGGTCAGAAAGAATACAACACATGAACATCATTTTGATGCGCACAGGGAAAAGGAGACATTCAAGCAGGATAGACAAGAGATTTTGCAGGAGAATATTGCTTCTACTTCAAGTATGAATCCAGGAGATGATGTACCAGTATATGATATGTCTCACTTATTTTATCAGACCAGTAGAGATCAGTCTTGAGAACAAGTAAGTAATCTAAGAAAATTTGTGGGGTCTTGCTTGAAGTTTTTGAATGGTAAAACCTCTCTACAAGTATTACAAAGTTTGTTAGAAAAGTGCAATTATAGAGAAGAGATAAAACTAGAATAGAAGACAGACAATCATAAGAAGACAAGAACAAATATGGAGTTTAGGTTAAATGAAAATATTGGAGACTTTAACATGGGTGACATCATATTAGACTTAGGGTCTGAGGTAAATGTTCTTCCTAAGAAGACATGGGAATCCATGGGGGAACCTACACTGGGGTATTCCCCTATTCATTTGAAGCTATCAAATCAACATCGAGTGGTACCAGTTGGTAGATTGAAAGGAATACCAATGTATTTAGATGGTGTGTTCACTATGGAATATTTTGAGGTGATTAATATAGTAGATAATACTACACCTTATCCAATATTGTTGGGATTGGATTGGGAATTTAACAATCAAGTTATCATCAACTTGAAGACCAGAAAAATGATTTTTGAATCAGGATAATACAGATTTATAGCACCATTATATCCTTCATAAGGTGGAAGATATGTTGAACCTGCGACAGACAACTTTATCATGTATGAGGTAAATTAGTTTTATAAAACTGCCATGCACGAGGAATATTACATTAACCCAACTACAGATGGAATGATTAGCTAGAGAATCATTAGTTCTTATGCTTCATACTTTGACACAAGACTGGAGAATTGGAAACAACGATTACATCAGATGTCTACCAGAAGATGTGCAAGAATTATGCATGCACTAAGATGGATTGGTTCATAGGTAAGAGAACCTCCAACTTTTTATGGTCAAAATGATTTGGAAGAATTTTTAAGAAATTTTGAGTTAGATGTTCTGGAAAACAAAAGGTTTTTAGTTTTAGAACTTGCATTGAAAGCAACACTTGCACGTTGGTGTGGTACTCATAAAGTAAATATCAATGACCGATATCAATGCAAGAGGTTACTGCGCATTAGATTTGGCACAGAATGGGAGAATAAGTATCTGGAGAAGTATGATGGAAGAGGACAACCCAGAGAACATATAGATAGATGCATAATTCAATTGACACTAGTACCACCAGAGGAATGGCTACAACACTTCATTCATACATTAGAAGGCATCCCAAGAAATTGGTATACAAAATTGGAGTTACACAGAGAAACTGCAAATTGGGAAGAGTTGCAGCAAAACCTTGTCATTACATTTGCATTTGAACATGAGAATTCAATGATGGATGCAAAACTGAAGTTAGTAAATGAGAGAATATTTGAATAATATGAAGTTGAAATTGTAACATCCTATAAAAATTAGAACCGACAGACAATTAGATAGTTGCTACATTGTTACCACGTCACAGAAGATAACCCAATAGAAGAAAACCTGTGCGATATTCAGATAACAGAAATTGAAGGGGGAAGAGAAGTAGAAGGTCCACATTTATAGTCAGAAGAATTTGTTACACCACTGAAGATAAAGAAAGTCAATATTGGAACAAAAGAGAGCCAAAAGATTGCAAGTATTGGTGACTACTGGGATAATCAGACAGTGGAAAGAATAATCGAGTTTCTACGCGAGTATAGTTCAATCTATTTCCAGCAACATTTTCATAGATGAAAGGGGTAGCATGAGAACTTGGAGAAATGAATATTCATCTAAGACCAGATGTCAGACCAATCAGACAGAGACCTTATAAGTTGAATCCATTATATGAACAGAAAGTTAAGGCAGAGATTGATAAGTTGTTAGAGTCTGGTATAATAGAATTTGTTAAAGAATCTAAGTGGATTAGCCATATGGTAGTTCAGGAGAAGAAGCAAGGGGGAATAAATATCTTTGTATACTTGAGGAATTTGAATGATGTTTGTCTGCATGATCCCTTCCCTACTCTATTTATAGATGAAGTATTGGAGAATGTACGAGGATGAGAAGCATACTCATTTACTGATGAATTTTTAGGATATCAACATATCAAGATAGCACCAGAGAATCGACATAAGACTACAATATTTCCACATAATTGGGGTCATATCAGTACAAAGTTATTCCATTTTGATTGAAGAATTCCCCTGCTACTTTTTCAAGAGTAGTGGTAGTTGCATTTAAATATTTTATACATAATTTTTTAGAAGTTTATTTGGATGATTGAACAGTATTTAGCTTATTGAAAGATCATATTAAAGTTTTAAGATTAATGATAGGCAATTGTAGACAGTGTCAAATTTCCTTGAACATTAAGAAATGCATATTCATCACACCATTTGGAATTTCTCTAGGGCATGTGGTGTGTAAACAGGGTCTGTTAGTTGATCCTGCGAAGATTGTTTTCATTGTTAATTTACCACCACCTAAGTCAGTGTGCCAGTTAAGAGATACAAATGGTCATACAGGATACTATAGGAAGTTTATAAGGGGCTATGCATAGATTACTGCGCCCATGGAGAAATTTTTAAAGAAGGATATCAAGTTTCATTGGAATGAGGAGTGCTAGCAGAGTTTGGATATCTTGAAGGAGAAAATGGTGACAGCGTCAATTTTAGTGTTTCCATATTAGTCAAAAGAGTTTCATGTTCATGTGGATGCCTCTTAAATAGCACTTGGAGCATTATTGACACAACCAAGAGAAGGTGATATAGATCACCCAATAGCATTTGCAAACAGGAAGATTTTAGATTCAGAGCAGAAGTACAATACAACACAGAGAGAAGGTTTGGATATGGTATATGCATTACAGAAGTTCAGAAATTATTTATTAGACCAACATTTTAAGATGTTTACAGATCACTCTGCTCTTAGATATTTTGTCATCAAGCCAGTGTTGGGGGGAAGAATATGTAGATGGTTATTGTTATTTCAAGAGTTTGATTTTTAAGTAGTTGTAAAACCTGGAATATTGAATGTTGGACCAAATCATCTATCCAGGATAACTAATGGAGAGGAAAAAAATAGTTTGGAAGAAAAATTTTCTGATGCACAACTCTTTACAGTACATATTGTTGATGAATATTTTGTTGGCATTATTGAATTTTTGAGCACAGGATTTTCCCCAAAGGAATTTAACATTGTGTAGAAGAAGAATTTGGTGGTTAGCTCTGCAGATTGCCAACTTATTGCAGGACACTTGTATAAATTAGGTGCAGAGAATATTCTAAGGATATGTGTCATGGAACATGAACGTCCTATTATCTTAGCAGAAACACATAAAATAATAGTTGGAGGACACTATGCAGGAAATACTACTGCGCAGAAGATATTGCGTGTGGGACTTTGGTGGACAATAGTTTCTAAAGATGCAAAGGAGTATTGCAAAAATTGTGATGTGTGTTAGAGGGTAGGAAAGCCATCCATGAGGGATGAGATGCCCATTAAACCTCAAGTAACTCTTAAAGTGTTTGACAAATGGAAAGTATATTTTGTAAGACCAATCAATCCACCAGCTAGAAGATCATGGGTAAGGTATATCATTAAAGTGACAGAATATTTAACCAAATGGGATGAAGTAGCAACAGTGAAGGATTACAACACAAATATCGCAATGCACTACCTATTTGAAAAAGTAATCACAAGATTTGGATGCCCTAGAATTATGATGAGTGATAAAGAGACTCATTTTATCAATAGTACCACCCAGGAAATGACTGAAGAATTTGAGATACATCATCAGAAGAGCACTCCTTACCATCCTCGGACTAATGGAACAGTGGAAGCGTTTAATAATATATTGGATAATTCTTTAACTAAGATTTGTAATGTAAACAAGGATGATTGGGATCTAAAGATACCAGCAATGTTATGGGCCTACAAAACCATATGTAAGAAACTCACAGGGCAGACACATTTCAGATTGGTGTATGGTCAGGAAGCAATAGTCCCTTTGGAATACTTGATACCTAGTATGCACATTGCATCCATTACAAACATGACAGAAAGAGACGTAGTATATGAAATATTGGCTCAAGTCATGGAACTAGAAGAAGAGAGGAGTATGGTTGGTTTCCATCAAGAAGTACAGAAATCAAAGGACAAAGCTTGGCATGATAGAGACATTAAGAATAAGAAATTTAAGGAAGAATATTTGGTTCTCCTCTATGATAGCAAATACTTACAGCACCCAAGAAAATTCAGGATGCATTGGCTAGGGCCTTTCGAGATAAAGTTTGTCACAGATGGAGGTTTTTTGCAGCTACGAGACTTAGCAGGATAGGAGATTCAAGGATTGGTGAATGGTAGACTGACGTTGTATAGGGACAGTCGAACCAGTAACCCTCAGTAGTTGCAGCATGGAAAATTAGAATTTTACATAGTGTGTATAGCAGGAGTTAAAAGAAAAATAAGAAAAACAAATTGGAAAAACAAGAAAAATACAAAAAGATGCAGTAGATAGATAAGTGGTAGACATGCAGTTGGATAATACAACGTGCACCAAAAATTAAGTGGTGTAACAGAACAGGAATACCCTATGTGCCAAAAAAAGGTGACAAGACAGAAAATGTAGCATGTCGGGATAGAAAGCAGTCAGAAAGAGGAAACCCGGTGATCAAAAAAGTGGGATATGATAGAGAATTTATGACAAGACTTATAAAAGCAGAAAACTTGCAAGGAAAGTCTCATTATGACATTGTGTAAACGAGAGTTAAGGAAGAAATCCAAATGTGAGAAGGAGATTTCAAGGTATTCAGTGAATATTCAGAGAAACTTTTACAGGATTTGGAAAAATGGCACCACCGAAGGTTGGATCTCCCAGTCACATCGTAAGGAAAACACACGGTGCCACGAGATCTCCATAGGAGTA
>JASDQU011103787.1:0-12226 GCA_032191745.1 Picea mariana
AAAATTCACATAAAAAGTGGTGAGAATCCAACTAAAAGAAAATGAATAAAACTACAAGAAGCTAGAGGATGGAATCTTTTCCTTAATTAATGAACTAGAGAAAACAATCGTTTAGTTGAATAGAAACTTAATGTTTGGAAAGAGTACTAAAATATTAGACGATATTCACAATTTCATAAGGTCACCATTCATCAAGAAAGGTCTTTGCTACCATGAAAAACAAAATACCCCGAGGGAGATGTAAGCATTAAGGTCACAAAGCCATCAAAAAAGGAAAATAAAGAAAATTCTAAAATATATGCCAATATTCTCAAAGTATCCATAAACAATGAAAGAAACAATAGGAAAGGAAATGATGACCAACAAAGACTTGAGTCTTCTCACAAGAATAACAAGAATGAGTTCATAAGAGTTGTTCCACCAAGAAGTCCTTTCCCAAACTGGTACAAAAATCTCTTTCTTGGATATTGTTTCTCTTGCAATAATTTTTGTCATAAGGCAATAGATTTTAGAGCTTATGCAAGAAGTTATCATGTGAAGGATAGAAATAAAGGTTCTCATAAGACCTCAAAGGATGATTATGTGAGAAAAAAAACCATAAGTTCTCATGGGTTTGCTAACATAAACTACAATTCATTTTCTCCCCTACTTGATTACAACATTGAATGTTAGAAGTGAAATAAATATGGGCACATAGCATGTGACTGTAGAAGAAGCATAATAAATTCTCCTAAACAAAAGATGGAAGAAGATATTCTTACCAAGCATAGAGAAGAATAGACCAGGGTGTGGAAAAGGAAGCAAGAAGAATCAAAGAAGGATGTGGAATTTCAATTTATGATCAAAATAAAGGGAACCAATGGTACATTGATAGTGGATGTTTAAAACACATGATAGGGTACCAGACCAAGTTTCTCACCTTGAAGGAATAAAAAGGAGGCAAT
This sequence comes from Picea mariana, assembly GCA_032191745.1. NCBI lineage: Eukaryota > Viridiplantae > Streptophyta > Pinopsida > Pinales > Pinaceae > Picea > Picea mariana. Next base: position 945 of record JASDQU011103787.1, read on the forward strand.
GTTGCTTTTGGTGATAATGATTCTTTAATGATAGTTGGAAAAGGTAATGTTAGTCTTGATAATGGAAAGAAAAATACATAGAATTTCTTGTATGTTGAAGAGTTAAAGAGTAATAGTTTAAGTGTCAGCCAAATTCGTTATCAAGGTTAAAACCTCACTTTTCATTTTAAAGGGTGTGAGATAATTAGGAAAGCAAATTTAGGAAGACCAGTGACAAGTGCAAACAAAACCTCAAGCAATGTATACATACTCATTGAAGTCAAAGGAGGGAAATGTTGCATGTGAGTGATATCTCTCTCATCTCGTAAGTAAAGGGAAGCACAAGCTTAGAGACAACATCCCTTTGCCACTGATGTCAAATGGGGAGATTTTCCAGACAGAGGAAGACTTGTAGACACAAGGAGAGTTGTAGACAGGGGGAGTATTACATGATTGAATAAGGGTTGTCATCAATAAAAAAGGGGGAGATTGTTGGAAATATTGTTGTCATTGATTTCAAAGACAGGGAGAGCCTACATATGTCCAATATAAATATTACAATCCTACAAATGTCGAAGACAAAGATTCCAATATGGAGATTGTTGAAAGTATTACTTTTGTATTTTTTTTTGGTTAGTTTAGATACCCTGTATTTGAAGTCATTTTTACCCTACATACCTAGTTTAAATGGGATAAAAGGTTACATGGTTTGAAACATTATTCTGATACCTTTCCAACGATATATGGAATTCCCTCTAAAAACCTAGGAATGAATATATATAAAAAAAAATTGTTCGACAACCCAGACAAAAAATTGAGGTCGGCTCGACAAGTCTTTATAGGCTGACCCTGAAAGTGGGGATAGAATTCTCATAAATACATTATATATGTGCACATTTGTAGTGTAACCAATCAATATATCAAGTATTAAGTGAATAAAGGTGATATGAGATGCTCTAAAAGAGATGGGGTGTATTTTTTGGATCTAAATATGTATAAGAGAAGTCTAAGGGATTTTCTTGAGCTCTTTCTAGTTCTTAAGGTGTGCTATGAAGGACTGAAGGTTTGTGATGCTATCATGTGCATTGTTTTGAGGTTGTGATGTTGTCGTTAGTGGATGTTTCTTCTAGTGGAGTTTCTTTTTAGTGGATGTTTCTTCCAGTGTATGTTTTTGTTAGTGGATGTTTCCCTTAGTGGATGTTGTCATTAGTGGATGTTGTTGTCAATGGATGTTGTCATTAGTTATTACATTAAGGTAATAATGCTACGAGACTTGCTAGGTTTTTAAGGATTGTTTTTGGAATGAACCATGCAGGTGAAGTCAGAAGTACTTTATGTATGAATATCTTGGATTGGTGTCTGCACATACCTTGTTGAGTTGGTGCTCAGGTGAGGGAATTTGTGTATTCAACAAGTTAGTTCTTGCAAATATTGTAATAGTAGGTTAGTACCTATAGGTTTTGCTCAATTGAGGAGATTGGTGTCTCAAGTGGGTTGGTGCCTACATATTGTTGAGTTGGTGCTTAGTGAAGGAGAATGTTGTCTCCAATAGGTTGGTTCCTGCAATCTTTGTAACAGTAGGTTGGTTCCTACAGACATTTATAAAGATAAATTTATGCTTTTCTCCCAATTGGATTTCCTTGTTAAACTCTGTGCATTGTGATTTGAGATTATACGTGATTATTTTTTCTCATCTAATGAATGATTGATGAATGGATAAATAAAGTAAAAAGTATTGTATATTGATTCACCCCCCTCTTCTCAGTATAAGCATAATTTCAAAAATTGGTATTAGAGCAGGTTCCTTCAAAAATAATTTAACCACTGGAAGGAAGATCTTGAGCACGTATGGATTGCAAGGAAGGTCTGATCTGGATTATTTTTGGCATGAAATGAGAGATGAGATATAATAAAGAAATGTACAAAGATATCTCAGATATCCAATAATATAACAAAAATATATCAGAGATGCAACCATAAACACACATATAGAGTAATACACAATTTCTATTAATGAGCGAAATGTACAAAATTGTAGAAATACAAAGTGAAAGACTCGCTAGAATGGTGGCAGCTTATCTTTGAGAAGAGATGTGATGGATACTCACATTTGCAAGAAGATGATTATTAAAATGAGGCTCCAAAGGCCTTTTCAACATAAAAAAATCCAAAACCCTAACCCCGGAAGATGAAAAGCCAACAATTTTGTGGACCTCATTTTGGGTAGTTTGGTGTATCAACTTCCCGGGGGTGTAACTTTGGCATACGATCTTCATTTGGGCGCAAGATAGCTCATTTGAAAGGTATCGACGAGGAGATTCATTTTGGGGGATCAGTCAAATCCTTCAAATATCATTGGGGTGCTTGATCTCGAAAAAATGTCATTTAGGTCCTCAAAATGGCCTCGAAAGTTTAGGAATCGAAAAACTGCTAAAAATAGTAAGTTGCCAGAAGATTATTTTGAGACAGATGGAATAGTCGGGTAGCCACCGATATACACTTGGATCAATCCTCCTTCCTTAGTAAGCAATGTTCTCCAATGAGTTTAGTGCCCGGGGGAGAGGGAAAAACGTTTGTTGAATCTGCATGATCCGGATTATTTTAGGCACAAAATGAGAGCGGATATATAATAAAGAAATGTATAGAGATATCTCAAATATCCAATAATATAACATAAATGTATCAGATATGAAACAATGAAAACATAGATACATTAATACATAATTTTCTATTAATGAGTGAAAATGTACATAGACTGTAAAAATACAAAGTGAAAGACTTGCTACAATGGTGGTAGCTTATCTCTGAGAAGAGATGTGTCCACTACTGGCATTCACAAGAAGATAATTTTAAAATGAGGCTAGAAAGGAATTTTTATCATAAATAAAATACAAAACCCTAACCCTGGAAGATGAAAACACAACAGTTTTGTGGACCCCGTTTTGGGTAGTTTGGTGTATCAACTTCCCTAGGGCGTAACTTTGGGATATGATCTCCATTTGGGGTGAACGATAGTTCATTGGAAAGGTATCGTAAAGAAGATTCATTTTTGGGGATCAGCTAGATCTTTTGGATATAATTTAGAAGATCTATCCTAAAAAACCTTCATTTAGACCCTCAAAATGGCTTTAGAAGTTAAAAACTGTTAAAAATAGTAAATTACCAAAATGGCCAGAAAATTATTTTGAGCCTAGTGGAAAAGGTGGGTGGACATCGATATCCACCCAGATCATTGCATATTGATGATTTTATTTCCTTGTTGGATAATTTTCACTACTTAGTTTTTCAAAGGTTCCCACGAACTTGTGGCTAGAAGGGTTGGACCTTTTTAACCAATCTGGCTACATGAGATGATTGTGTGCAAAAGGATTACCTACACGTTGCTTCAATATTGTCCACATGCTTCTGTTGGATAGAAGATTCTTGGAATGAGGCTACAATGGTTGTGGTGTTATTCTTTTCACCTTTTGAACAGACTATGAAGAAGTTGAATTTTGTAGTATGAGATACTATCTTGCGACATTGTTTAGGTGGGACAATAGTTGGAACTACCTCTAGTATCCTGAAGAGATGACCCCCTAGAGTAACAATGACACTACGGGGTTGAGACTCATAAATATCATGGTGCTTTCACATATATTTTTGGACCAAAAGAGCATCACATAAATCCAGTGGGGAAACTTTACATAATACCTCATCCTTGAAGGGTTGGATGTCATATGAAAATTAGCACTATTGGATGACATAGAGATCTCGACCCTGGAGAAGCTACATAATGTTGTATGGTTGTGGGTGTGGTGTTGTAGATAATCCCAAATTTTTGACAACCTCTACTGAGATGAGGTTTTTATGGATTCCTCTATTAACAATGAAATGAAACGAGGTCCCCTTCACCCACATATGTGAATGGAAGAGGCATTCCCGCTCTTCATGATCGATTGGTTATTCTGGTTGAATTTTTGCAGTTGCACCAGTAGTAGTGGGGTCTGCGTCAATGATTCGTCTTCTCCCACTATTTTCTGAATTGGATTTTGAATCGGGGTTCGGATTCTTTTCTTTGATCTCAACGGCCAATGGTTGTTTTGAGCGACATTCATTAGTGTTGTGCCAGAGGATTTTGTGGAAGTCACACCACTTTCCAGTGTCCTTGTTCATCTTCCCGTGACCCTTCTTTTCCTATGGCTTGGACTGGTTTTCAGGAGTTTTCTTGTTAGGTTCGTCTTTATCATACTTTGGTTGTTGCATATTTGCAGACCCAATCTCCCATTTGTTTTTGTGCCTATGTTATGAGGAAAATATCTCCGTGGCTAGGGTAAACCACAATAGACGAATATGACTGCAAAAATCAACTCTATCCGAAAAACATGCAATATAAACCAATGTTCAAGCAAGATAAGAAAGGGACCTACCTCGTCTAGATGTTTGATGATGTCCACCATTGAGAACTTTGACCCAAATCTTTATACCTTCAACAAGTTCTCAATAAACAAGCAGAGCAAGCATATAGTGATAATATAAAAGGTTAGCACATTAGATAGCATAATCCATTAATATACAAAACAAACATGCCCATGGATAATAACTCATATATTTGCAAGATATTAATTGGAAGAGAAGAGAGTATTTCTATTAATAAATGATCAGTAGAAGTGAAAATATTACAGACTTTTGTGTAGGCATGGTTCAGAACTGAGAAACCAAGTTCCTTCTAGCTAGGCCTCCACCACTTCAATCCTCCACGAAAGGCAAGCTAATAGAAGGGAGACACTAAGGTTCTCCATCAATAATGGAAGAGATTGGGGGATGAACACTGTGTTCATACTTAAAGGACAAAGGGATGCAGACTCAATATGAAGTAATAATTTCTCCAGAGTAACTTTGCTCTCAAGGTTGAATTCTTTCTCCTTTTCCATAGCTTGGAATTGACCTCTTTATAGCCTTCAAAATGAATCTGAAAGGTCGAGTCAAAACATTTCCAGTATATGGAAGGCCAAGGATCATAGATCTCCTATCGTGACATGGAAACCTGATATTTAATTTTAATTTTCTTGCACCAATCCCAATGTACACGGGCTGTAGTGGAGCAGCATGTGTATACACTTGTTGTATAAGGTGCAAGATGCATACAAGTGGAAAAATTTGTATTTTTGTCTATGAATTCTAGTAACATGGAAGACAAGTCTTCATAGGGAAATGGAATAAGGCCCTCTCTTCAAGATTGCATAGGGTGAGTCAAATATTTCTCTAACAGATGCACCCTAATGTGTGAGGTCAGAGGAATATCTGCGATGGACGAAATACATTATAAATAACCCAGAAGTGGAGTGGTAGAGAACCAGCTGGATGAACTCAGTTTCTCATTACATTTTGAACTGACTTGGCATACATAACTGCCAAAAATACACTGCAGATCCATGTGAAAATATACCAAACAAGTGTATGTGGCCATGAATAGGCAAATACAAATGTGGTTTCATGCCAATAGTTGTCATAGTCATGAACAAGGCCCAGTAGAACTAGTCTCAAAAACCAATCTGAAGATATCTATATACCATAAAGTACAATCTGATATCCCATGATTACTAAATTCATATAGGTATTGGTCCAATGAAAAGGAAGCAACAAATCAGGAAAGTTGTGGCCACATAGTGATGTATTCAAGTCTTCTACAGAATCTGCTAAAGGTGAATGTCTACATTATGTGAATAAAGAAGTTGAGGTCGAACACAATGAGACATCATTTGATTACCAGTCATTGAGGTATACCGTTAACAAATGAAAGACAACTTACCGATAATGAAATTCGGTATCAAGGCACCAAATACATTCTTACAAGTGTGAGTAAAGGAGTTGGTGTCGAATACCTGAAGAATATTTCGATGAGGAGACATTGATGTATTCCCAACTGTTGATGGCAAGAGAGCTTTCCACTGATGACTGCAAGCCTCAAGGTACTCATAAGAATATAGGTCATGTTTCTAGAATAAATGGGATGAAGTCGATGGAAAGAGACCCGCTGAAATGAGAGCATTAAAGAATCTATCATTAGTCAGCATGAGGTAAAAAGAAGGAGCTTCATGATGTGGTGGAAATTGGATGAAGAACATGTTCACGAACCAATGACCTTGTGCATATTTTGCGTGTGCCAAGTGCAAATGGTACACACAAAAGACCCTCTGAATAGAAGCCAATGATAAAAAATGATGACAAAGGCGAGGAAACCACCAATAAGACTAATGGCATCCAAGAAACTGCACACAGAATACCAATGTGTGAATATATGTCTTGCCTTCGAACACAAGGGAAACCACCTAGTCAATGACCGATGATGAAATGACAACTACTGGGTTCAAGGTCACCTACCAATGATGAAATTAGGGTCAGGGTGCATGATAAGACTACAGTATCATGTGATTCTGAGACAAATTGAGGGTATGTCCGACATAGGTTGATAGACTTCCTTTGAACAAGAGCATGAGACATATGGAGGACTCTGACAACATAGACCTAATGATGAAACCATAAGATGCAGGAGGCATCGATAAAATTATCTATAGGGACTAGAAGAGTAACCAGTCAGTAGAGAAGACTTTTTAACGATATCGTCTTCCTAAGGCCATGCTAATACAAAAATTATGATGATGAATGGACTCAAATAACTTAGTGCTCTGTTCAAAGGCGACACGACTGCTGCTGATACAATATTTTACTCCCTTCCTACCTATCTTTTTTTGTTTTTTCATAGACAAATGAATTCTATGATACAGAGGAGGAAACAAGTGTCGCAAGTAAGAAAAATTAGTTCCAGCAGTGGAACATACCTATGCTCAATGTAGGGAAGTTCATGCGGGAGATGGACACTCGGGGGAATGTTCCCTCCTAGTTATAGGGTGTCAAATTGCAAAGGATATAAACAAGGCTTTGCTTGGTTGAGGATGCAAAAATGTTGAGGCAAATGATTAATAACGCAAAGCAAGAACCGACTATAGGCTCAATACTACAAGCAAGGGAATGAGATGTAATCACAACTTAACGCCAAAAAATGTCCTTTTTTATATATTTTAGTCTACTTGGTGTGAAAAATGGATAAACTTGTGCCAAATAGATGTCTTTTCAAAACCAATTTTACGAGTGTGAAAGAGACAAGTTCACTCGAAAATCTTTTCACTTTCTTATAATGAGTCGGAAAAGATCTTAACTAAGACTCACGACCTTTCAAATCCAATTTAATGAGTGTGAAAGGAACAAATCACTAGGAAATATTTTCTCTTTTTCTCTTTTTGGGAGATTCTAGGTGGGAAGTCCCAGGGGAGGCCAAGGCTCCTGTGTTGGACTTCTCTGGAATGTCAGTATCTTACGAATAGCCAACATAATCTTGGGAAAACCCAAATCTCTCCAAGTCGATGAGGATAAATTACAAATGAAGTGTATAGTCTCCATGATGGACTGGATAATGTCTCTCACTGGGAAAGTCATGGGCGGGGCATTGGATACCCCACAAGAACATCCCAATCAAAGGGAACTTCCTTGAGACTTGTAGGGATAGAACTTAGGGAGAGAATAAACCTCTCATGTTCAGAGGGTGATGGATCAGGAATGCCGATGACATGGTTGAAAGATGCATCACCCTCTACAAGGAGAGTAGGATTGACCAGAGATTGCACTGGCATGACCACTTCTTCAATACTAGGTTGAAGAGGATTCATGATAATAGGGGTAGGGAACACATCATCCTCGACAATGGGGGTGAGTTCAGGAGAGAACTAGAGGGGTGTTACCACCACGTCAATCAAAGGAGAAACAACATGTGGGGAAAACACATTTTCCTTAGAATCTGAAGGGCCCTTGGGTGAGCCCCATGCTTCTGGTATCTCAGCAATGGCTGGAAACAGACGAGTAAGGTGATCTCCTTTGCAAGTTCTGTAAAGGAATTTAGGCTTACATCTAAGGAATCAAGGCTTCTCCATTCCCCCAATGTCATTCATAATGGCTGGTGACATGCTTTCAATGAGAAAAGCAGAGGCGAGAGAATCATCTCCTATATTATGTACGAAGGTTGGAGATGTGACATTGATAAGAATCGTGGTGACTTAAGTGGTTCCCCCCAACATGGCTAGTAGCAGTTGGGTGCGTGTGATCAACATGACTCACAGAGGTTGTTGACTCATCTTGAACATTACTAGCAGAGGTTGGTGATGGAGCTGCAGTATGAATGGCAGTGACTAGACTAGTGGTGAGTTCTATCATTTGATTCCAAGTTCTAGGGAAAGATTGGATTTGAAACATTGCAGGAAAGGAAGTGTCCTGGTTTATCCCCTGTCCCTGTCTAGAAAGTTGGTATCCTCCACTGAATTGGCCCGAAGAGGTTTTTACGGGCATCATTACCGAATTCTGCAAAAAGGAAGAAGTATGACAAGAGTTACTTGGGTAAGGATATATGTTGCCCCCTTGTGAAGGGGTTCCGTAAATAGGTTAGCCCAAAAAGTAAAACTGATTCTCCCCATATAAAATACCTATTGATACATGAGGACCTATCATGGGAAAAGTGTTCTAAGGAACTGACATGGTGTCCGAAGGATACATGGATGGAGTGTAATAAGTAGAACAAGAACCCATTTGAGTATTGGCTCTTGAAAGAGTATAACTAGGACTGGATCCATAAGAGGGGAGGTTCCAACCTCCCATCGTGAAAATTGGTTGAGTGACATGACTCATATCAAACGAAGACGTCAACATCAGGGCCATGGTGCCCCTGGATCAAATGCTAGGATTCATATAAGTGGACCAGGGAGAGGATTGCATGGGTGAGGGAATATCAGCAAAGAAATGGCTAGATCCCCAAGGCATAGACTAAGTATCATAGTTCTGCATACCATTATGAAAAGTGGAAGGATTCGTCCCCATGAAATGAGTAGGAATCATAGGGTGGGTAGCGGTAAATGAGGGAGAAAACGAAACTCCACTATCCATGCTAATGAAAACTCAGTAAAGACTCCTAAGTTCAACTAGTAATCAAAGAGCATGCCAAAAGTCAAACAACCAATATGCATGCAAATGGGGTAGAGTGGCTGAGTGGCCTCCCTCCCTAAAGAATGTATTTCTCTCCCAAGAGGGTCCTGAGACTCCATGTTAAATATCGGAGGTAACAAAATCAATTATAAGGGCCCTCGTGGGCTTAGCAACCAATCGGTTAGACCCCCCGGAGAGGTAATCATCCATAAAGGTTGTGTGTTGTCTGACCCTTATTTGACCCAAGGTACCTACAAAATAACCCTTGCAAGTAACCTATGAGACACCTAAATCAAGCAACTAATAAACCACTATATAATCGATGCACTGGAGAGTAGTTGTAAGTCAGTTTCACCATAAGTGCAGGGTAGCAAAGCCCAAAACCTTGAAATAACCACCTCTCATGGAGGTAAGGGAACTAACAAGATCCCCATATATGAATAGATCCCCAAAACTATCTCTGACACTAGGAAGGTATCGGGGGGATATCCCTTCAACCAACTTCATGCAACCTCGTGATTAACTTTGGTGTGAGCAGAGCCGCCTGATATTACCAATTATATAATGGATTTCTCCACCCCCTAACTCATACACATATGTTGATTTAATTGCCTTGGAGAAGTTTACTTACAAAATCCTATTCCAAGGCACTAAATCCTAGGCTAGTTTGTGCACCCTAGAAAATAAAATCGTTACTAATCAATTTTAAATTATAGCATTGATTTTATGGCCATGATTACTCAAAAAGGTATGGTAATGAAACTCATGATGTTATGACTCTACAAGAAAATTAAATATAAAAGTAATGCAAATTCCTAACTTTAACTTTCGATGAATGATATGCTTCTAAAAACCAATGCAATTTTCAAATTCAACTCTGCAATTCAGAAGTAAAAATGAAATCTTTCACTATATGCACTAAGCTAATATTAAAAATTCAAAAGACAAAATTGCCAAGCAATGCAAAATGCCTATTGTTTTTGTATTTTCAATATATCAAAATTGAAAATGCATGGATTGAAAAGTAACTTGATATATAACCCTATTGTGTATAAAATAGGTAACTCAAGCAGGATACCAAGTAACAAAACACCCAGCCCAATGTACAAGGACAATAAAAAATGAAAAGATGAAGAGAAAAACTTCGCCCAAAAATTCAACCAAAAGAGGGTTTCCTGTCATCCCACAAGCACTCAACAAACACTACAGAGACCCAAGAAGGCTCAACAAGCATCAAATCCCACCCTACAAACACCAGAACAACAAAAAAGACAAGGCAAACTTATGTACATGACTGTTTAGGCAAACATAGTGTATATATGCAGCTTTTGATGAGACAACTCGTGTGTATACGTGACTGTCAAGGAAAAAAGGTGCATATATGCTTTAAAACAAGGCCAGGCAAGGGAGAAAGGATGAAAACTCAGACCCATAATGCACAGGAGCTGCCAAGCAATGACACGATAAGAACCACAATAGAAACGAGAGCAATCTAAGGAGAAAAGTACTTCAAACCCTAAGAAAGAAGATTCATCCCCAATACGGTCGCCAATTCTGTTATGGGGAAAATATCTCTATGGTTAGGGTAAACCACAATAGATAGATATGACTGCAAAAATCAAATCTATCTGAAAAAAATGCTATATAAACCAATGTGCAAGTGAGATAAGAAGGGGACCTACCTCGTCCAAATGTTTGATGATGTCCACCATTGAGCACTTTGACCCAAAGCTTTATACCTGCAACAAGTTATCAACAAACAAGAAGAGCAAGCATACAGTGATAATAAAAAAGGTTAGCACATTAGATAGCATAATCCATTAATATAGAAAACAAACATTCCCATGGATAATAACTCATATATTTGAAAGATATCAATTGGATGAAAAGAGAGTATTTCTATTAATAAATGATCACCAGAAATGAAAATATTACAGACTTCCGTGTCGGCACGGTTCAAAACCGAGAAACCAAGTTCCTTCCAGCTGGGCCTCCACCACTACAATCCTCCACCAAAGGCAAGCTCATTGAAGGGAGACAATGAGGTTCTCCATCAATAAGGGAAGATCTTGGGGACTGAACATTGTGTTCATATTTAAAGGACAAAGGGATGCAGACTGAATATGAAGTAATAATTTCTCCAGAGTAACTTTGCTCTCAAAGTTGGATTCTTTCTCCTTTTCCATAGCTCAGAATTGGCCTCTTTATAGCCTTCAAAATGCAACTAAAAGGATGAGTCAGAATATTTCCAGTATATGGAAGGCCAAGTATCAGAGATATCTTGTTGTGAAATG
>JASDQU011103787.1:19250-29972 GCA_032191745.1 Picea mariana
GGTTTATCAAGTATAGTTAATTAAATAATTAACTGTCCTAGTGTGTATTAGTTAAATAACGATTATTTATTAATAATATTATTTATTTATTTATTGATTGATTAATTAACACATTTAAGGTTTGGCTAAAGAATTAAAGGCTTAATAACTTTAATTTATTTATTATAAAACTTTATGTATGACAAGGGATGGGGTATTGAATGGAGGGATAAGGTAGTAAATGGAGGGATAAGGTGGGTGACATTAAATGAAGGAGGAGGCGGTGAATGGGGAAGGATATGAGGGGGCAGAGGCCTTCGGGAGAGCATTATGAAATTTTGGAGGAGGAAGCATTATTGAGGGGGAAGGACTATATTTTATGTTGGGTATTTTCTGGTTTGGTCTGGAGAGTATGGGTGGACTGTTACAGGGGTGCACTAGGTTGTTGGGAGTTTTGGGCTCGGGGGCCAGGAATCCTCATGGAATCCTAGAGCTAGGGAGTTGGACAGGCTCTGTTCCTAGCTGGCAGAAAGGAAAGATTCAGCTTGGGCAGAGAAGCAGAGAGGACAACCAGAGATCGGGGATTTAGCATTAGATAGAGGTATTTTTATTTATGTATTTTCATGAATATGTGGTGTTATGTGGTTATTACGTAAGCTTATTTACATGTTGTTAATAAATCTAATTTATGTTGAATAATAAATGATTATAAGTTATGATTAAATTGTATAGGATATACATAATTTGTTTTTATTCATCATTTTAGCTTGTGTTTTATAAGGCTCTGTGGGGACAGAGACCTTACACATGGTATCAGAGCTAGTAGTTCACAATGTGGAGCCTTAAAGGCCTACCTAGATCTAAAATGTAAAATTAAAAAAAAAAAAGGTATATATCAGCCAATTTAATGAACTAGAAAGAGTCTCTTATGTTGGGATAAAAACTCAGAAATATAATTCCCTGTAGGGGTAAATTCTTCTCTTTTTTGTTACAATAAAAATGGCTTAAAATGACAATGGCCTATAATTAGAATGGAACTGAGTTCCCTAGTAGGGCAGAAAATTCCCCAATATACAAGTCATTTAACCTTGAAGAACCCTAAGAGACAAGTAACCTTGAAACCTTAAGAAAACCCTAAAGATAAAATAATGAGAAGTGTGAATCCCTCATAATGTCAAGTCTCTGTTCACTTATTCAAGTCACCTACGCACCTGTGAAAGTCCTAACCTCCTGTAAGAATTAAGAAGGACAGAGAATAAAGAATATTAGGTTTAGAAAAACTTAAAAATGAAAGAATATATAGCCAAATAACCAGACGTAAAAGAAAAAAATAAAATAATAAAATCTATCGAAATCATTTTGAGGGCAATGCTCTAATGACTATGCAAAGCAAAACCAACTATACTGCAGACATCTCTATAGGCCATCATCCCTACAATGGAATCAAGACCCTTACTATCCTTTCTCATATTGCTATCTAGGGCCATTTTCTACCTCTTTCAATATTCAATGATCAGTTCTATATATTTTTCCCTCATGGACCCGTTGTTGGGTCGAGTTGCTTGTTGTGTTTCCTACAATAAAACAATAATACAATAAAACAACAACAATAGTAGAAGCTTGAAATTGAGCGCTTTCAGTTCGATGGGCGATAAACCTTAAACCCTAGCCTCTGCATTTTATACAATTGTCAAGTTATGGGTTATGAGAAAACCTTAAGGGCTTAATGGAAGTGGCAAAAATCTTAAATGTGGTCAAAGAGCCGCTCAAAACTAGATTGGGATTGATATCCATGGATTTAACCTTCACTGAATAATTGTCATCCAAAATACAAAGTCTAGTGCATAAGGTAGCGCACACCAAGTGCTATGCCACAACCAGAAGAGGAGCCCACAACGGGCATCCTTTGCAAAGCCAGCGCCAAGCCACAACAAACAAAGCCAATTCCTAGCCACAAGATCTACTTGAGATGCCATATTGAGTGCCTTATCCATACACATAGTGGTGTTAGAGTGATGCAGGAGCATCTCTCCACGTCAGCCAACCAGCCAGCCAGCGACGTCAGCAAATTCAAATCGCATGCTGAAGAGAGGCACAACCTCATTTAAAACTTGAATTGAATGTAATTTAATGTTTAAGCTGGTGAGTTGTGAATCCATGCCTTTGCATAGGCTGTAGATAAGATCAGCCTTAAATGTTTGTATGGCTGAGATCTCGATTTGATAATGGACTAGACAACCCATTCAATGTAATTGAATAGGGTAGGTAGGTTGGAGGGAAGAGCTTGAAGAGCCTCCTCAGGTAAAAGAGATTTCATATCTCATTTTGTAGTAAGAAGAAGTTGAGATAGAGAAGAGAATCTGCAAGTAGAAGCAGAAGAGAAGAGTCGAGACCTTGTTATAGGCCGTGCTTAGGAACACCTTGTAAATACAGGCATTTGTCATTTTAATACAAACAGAGCAGTTTTTCCTACATGTATTTCTGTGTTATGTGGATGTCTGTGAGTGTTCTTTTATGCTGTAGATGTATACTATAGTTGTGCATTTGCAGGAGTGTGTTTGATTTCAGGTGAAGGTCTTTGAGGCTTCATACCAGGAGGGTGTGATAGAACACTGCGAGTTCTGATAGCCGTGCACAGAGGTGCATTTCTAAACATTGCGAGTTCAGACAAAGACGTGCTGCGGCACAATAACTGAAGTCAACAACTCAGGAGTAGACCTCAAGGTTGTTGAATACCTTGGAGGCAAGGTTGTGTATGAGAGACACAGTTGCAGACAGAACTTAGATGTGAGTTCTTTAAATCTCTTCCAAGTGGGAATTGAGCACAGGCACAAGGTGCAGTTGGAAGAACTCTGTTGTGAGTTCATACAGAAGAACCAGAATCACTAAGGATTCTGAGAGCTCTGTCAGGTGGGCATTGAGCACAGGCACAAGGTGTAGTTGGAAGAAGTCTGTTGTGGGTTAAAAAGGAACCAACATCACTGAGGATTCTGAGAGCTCTTCCAGGTGGGCATTGAGCAGGTGCAAGGAGTGCACAGAGGAAGAACCCTGCTGTGATTTCAGAGAGAACCAGAATCACTGAGGATTCTAAGAGCTCTGTTAGGTGGACATTGAGCGAGTGCATAGGTGCACAGGAGAAGGGGACAAAACTATTGGAAGTTATGGAAGAAGACACTATGCCAGGTGTGCATCGAGTAAGTGTGCAGATAGGCACAGAAGAGAAGAGAACTCTTTGATTTCTGGAATTTGAGGAAGAATCCACTGAGGGATATTCACAGAGTTACTGAACACCCTGAAGGCTCAACAAGAAGTTTCTTGAGGCTAAGGATAACCAGGAGGGCATCCAATATATTCTCCATTTGTGGGAGAGAAGGAAGAAAGACAAAATCCCTTAGGGGTCTAAGTGTTTGAGAAGCTCAGGAGGAACAACGTTTTCATACGTGCGGAAAAGCTCAAGGTTGAGGAGTTCACAGAGGAAAAGGAGGAGAAAAGGTTAAGGCCTTTGGGCTGTTTGAAATTCTCCCAAGGTTGGGAAGTAAGTGCGTAGAAGCTCAGGAAGAGCACAACAGTCGTCGGATCGGTGGAGAAGAGAGATATAGACCGTTTATTTCTACGTCCAGGAAGGAGAAGGAGGAGCACACAGAAGAGGATATCGTCAGTTGTCGAATCTCACTCAGATACCCGTCAGTCGTTGGATCGGGTGAAGGCACGCAGAGTTTAGCCTATGGAGTAAGTGCGCAGGAGAACAGATCTGGGCCATCAGATATTGAGCAGATACCCGTCAGTCGTCGGATCGGATAGGAGTTGCACGCGGTTTACCATCGGGAAAAGCCAAGGTGAAATCCCAAGAGGAGGGTTGGCTCATCGGGGGTTCGCATATCAGGAAATCAGAAGTCTCGATGACATGAGATTGGGAATTTCGATGGGCAATTACCCAGGAATGATATGGACCGTCCGTTAGTGGAGACACGTGGCGGAGAGCGAGGCGTCGAGAGTCGGTATATCGACATTCCCGTGGACAGGAGATCGGGTAAGTCCACCTTGAAAACCCCGACACAAATCTGGGTTGTCCATCTGAGAGAGGACGTGTGTCACGTGATCATCCATTCCGAAGATCCGGGCACTATACATCGGGATATCGGCACTCGGGAAATCGGAGTTCCTGAGGTCGTGAAAGTTGGGACATCACAAGTCTCGAAACCGCGAGGAGGAATCTGAACCGTCCATTCTTGGGATGCGTGGCAACAATCGGAGCCATCGGGGAAAGTCCCGATAGGAAGTCGTCTATCGGCATTACGGTCATCGGGATATCAGGGATTCTGTGGACAAGAACTTTGGGCATTTCGGAATTGCAAAGTCCGAAACCCCGACAAGGAAGAAATATCCATCGTGGGGCCAGCTGTCAGCCTATCGGGATTCAGAGGATCGGGAATCCCATGAGCCAATGCATTGCGGCATTGAAAAGCTCGAAATCTTGACGAGTGGTAAGACTGCGGTCACGGGGATAACGATCATATGGGCCAGGATCTTAGCCAGGAGATCTAGTGCGTAAAGAGTGCGTCGGGATTCGAGGGATCGTGAATCCTGAGGACATATGTGTTTCGACATTGAAAAGTCTGAAACCCCGATGAGGAGGTATGGCTGCGGTCATATAGGGGGAAGGTCATGTGGACCACAAGCTTTGTCCGGAGGGCTAACGGAAGTTGAAGCACATCGGGATTTTGAAGCCCAAAACCCCGAAAGAAGGATAAGGCTGTGATCTTGTGAATTCTGGTCATATGGGCCAAGATTCTAGCTAGGAGGGCTAACGCGTAAAAGGAAGCGTATGGGTGAAATTTATCATCGAAGATCGGGGATTCAAGAGGACAAGAACTCTTGACGTCGGGGATCACGAAACCCTAAAACTGAGTCGGGGAAGATCATGGTTGAGTGCAGAGAGCTGTGTAGGTTGAATTAAGGACCTGTGGATTGGATTTTCATCAGAGATTCCAGCATGGAATCGGAAGAGCCACTTCGGCTCATGAAATAATTGATCGATCTTGTGAGCAGGAGAGCGTGACGAGGTGGTGTGTTTGTGTCCTCTTACTACATCAAGTGGTATCAGAGCCTATTTCTTGTTTGTATATTTTAGGCAAGAGAGGCAAGAGATAAAGAGCACTCTGATACACCATCAAGTGGTATCAGAGATAGAACTTTGTTTGTATATTTCAAGCAGAGGGAGAAGGTAAAGGAAGACAGGGTTGCTGGAAACTCTGTAAGTATTTGTTTGCAGGTAGAAAACAGTCCGTAAGAAGTCAGGAGGACTGGAGAATGAAGCTGGTAACACTCTTAGTGTAGAGTGATAGCAGTAGGTTTGCTAGGAAAGCAGACATAGACAGCAACATGGTTACTAAATACCATAGGCATGCTGGGAAGAAAAGAAAAGTAGAAGAGCTTACAGAAATGGATAAAGAAATCTATGAATTAAAGGTAGATATAGAAAAGCTCGAACTACATATGCGGTAGGATAAGAGGTCAAGATGGATGCGTGAATTGCCCATGAGGAAGCCGAAAGAAAAATGGCCAGTCAAGGAGTTGATGGTCAGAAGACAACGGAGGCTGTTAAAAAGATAGTTGAGGTATGCTGAAAACCTCAATGGACCAGAAGAAGAAATGGTTCAGATATGTGAACCAGAGACTGGAAAATTTCTCGGTGAAGAGAATGAATTGGGATCATTTGAGGATCTCAAGCACTGCCAGGAGGGTAGAGAGGAATTTCCAGTTTATCAGGAGGGAAAATAGTTGAGATCACTACAGGATCTCAGAGATTGTTAGGAGGACAACTAGGGAATTTCACATTGCCATATGGGCAATGAAATGAGGTCGCTGCGGGATCTTGAAGACTGCCAGGAGAGCAGTGGAAGCATCTCAGACTGCTAGGTGGGTAGAGATGAAAATTCGAGACTATCTGAAAGTCTCATGGACTCGAAGGTGAGTTCAATTCAGCAAGGAGTGTCGATGAAGATGGGATTGGTTGATCTCATAGTCTGCTAGGAGAGCAGCGGAAGCATCCCATATTGCCAGGTGGGCAGGGATGAGAAAATGAGACTATCTGTGGGTCTCATGAACTCAAAAGTGAGTTGGAATCAGCCAGAAGAGATGATAGAGCAGGTGAGCTCGGAAATGGATTTGGATCAGCATGTGCAGCTGACAGAGGAGGAATATCAGGATGATATTATGATGATTGGGGGAATTGGAGTATTCCTACCATTTTCCCAGGAGGAGGTAGAAGTCTGTGTTGCAGATGGTGCAGCAACAACAGCAGAATAGTCAGCTGTGATTGTCAGGAAAGAAGAGGGATTGGAGTAGACTTTGGAAGCTACCCAAGCAGACGGAGAGGAAAATGAGCATTCTGAAGAATGGCTCAATATTTTCAGCCAGGAAGATGAAAAGACTGCAACAGGGGAGTTTGCAGCAGAAGAAGAAGAGGCAGACAACATTTTTTTTGTTGATTTGTGGGAACATATAGAAGCCTTGGAAGAGAGGTTGAAAGTGCAGAGCGTGCACATTAAATAGGTAAAGTTAGAGACTGATGAACAAGGCATGGGAGATCATGAGAATCTGCCCATGTGCCAAAAACTTTTGCAGCTGAGGAGACTGCATGAACAGAGCTAGCCATGGGAGCAACTGAACAAGGTGATTGAAGAGATCATGGATCTAATGTTGAGGTCACCAGAAACTGCCCAAACTTCTTGTCCACGGAATGGAGTAGATGGGAAGCTCCAGATATTTGTTTGGGATCCAGGAGGATTTCCAACAGCTGAGATGGGAAGCTCATGAATTTTACAGCTGAGGAGTTTGATGCAGGAGCATCTCTCCACGTCAGCTAGCCAGCCAGCCAGCCATGTCAACGAATTCAAATCGCATGTTGAATAGAGGCACAACCTCATTTAAAAATTGAATTGAATGTAATTTAATGTTTAAGCTGGTGAGATGTGAAGTCGTGCCTTTGCACAGGCTGTAGATAAGATCATCCTTAAATGTTTGTATGGCTGAGATCTAGATCTGATAGCGAACTAGACATCCCATTCAACGCAATTGAATAGGGTAGGTAGGTTGGAGGGAAGAGCTCGAAGAGCCCCCTCAGGTAAAAGAGATTTTGTATCTCATTTTGTAGTAAGAAGAAGTTGAGATAGAGAAGAGAATTTATAAGTATAAGAAGAGGAGAAGAGTCGAGACCTTGTTACAGGCCGTGCTCAGGAACACCTTGTAAATACAGGCATTTGCCATTTTAATACAAACAGAGCAGTTTTTCCTGCATGTATTTCTGTGTTATGTGGATGTATGTGAGTGTTCTTTTATGCTATAGATGTATACTGTAGTTGTGCATTTGTAGGAGTGTGTTTGATTTCAGGTGAAGGTCTTTGAGGCTTCATACCAGGAGGGTGTCACAGAACACTACGTGTTCTGATAGCCATGCACAGAGGTGCATTTCTGAACACTATGGGTTCAGACAAAGATGTGTTGCGGCATAGGAACTGAAGTCAACAACTCAGGAGAAGACCTCAAGGTTGTTGAATACCTTGGAGGCAAGGCTGTGTATGAGAGACACAATTGCAGACAGAACTTAGCTATGAGTTCTGTAAAGCTCTGCCAAGTGGGCATTGAGCACAGGCACAAGGTGCAGTTGGAAGAACTCTGTTGTGAGTTCAAACAAAAGAACCAAAATCACTGAGGATTCTGAGAGCTTTGCTAGGTGGGCATTGAGCACAGGCACAAGGTGCAGTTGGAAGAACTCTGTTGTGGGTTAAAAAGGAACCAGAATCACTAAGGATTCTGAGAGCTCTGCCAGGTGGGCATTGAGAAGGTGCAAGGAGTGCACAAAGGGAGAACTCTGTCGTGAGTTTAGAGAGAACCAGAATCACTAAGGATTCTGAGAGCTCTGCCAGGTGGGCATCGAGCAAGTGCATAGGTGCATAGGAGAAGGAGACAGAACTGCTGGAAGTTTTGGAAGAAGACACTCTGCCAGGTGGGCATCGAGTAAGTGTGCAGATAGGCACAGAAGAGAAGAGAACTCTTTGATTTCTAGAATTTGAGGAAGAATCCACTGAGGGATCTTCACAGGGTTACTGAACACCCTGAAGGCTCAGCAAGAAGTTACTTGAGGCTGAGGATAACCAAGAGGGCATCCAATATATTTTCCATTTGTGGGAGAGAAGGAAGAAAGACAAAATCCCTTAGGGGTCTGAGTGTTTGAGAAGCTCAGGAGGAATAGCATTTTCATACACGCGGTGAAGCTCAGGGTCGAGGAGTTCACAGAGGAAAAGGAGGAGCAAAGGTTGAGGCCTTTGGGCTGTTTGAAATTCTCCCAAGGTTGGGAAGTAAGTGCACAGAAGCTTAGGAGGAGAACAGTAGTCGTCAAATCAGCAGAGAAAAGAGATATGGACTGTTGATTTCTACATCCAGGAAGGAGCAGGAGGAGCGCACAGAAGAAGAGATCGTCAGTCGTCGGATCTCACTCAGATACCCATCAGCCGTTGGATTAGGTGAAGGTGTGTAGAGTTTAGCCTCTGGAGTAAGTGCATAGGATAACAGATCTGGGCCGTCAGATCTTGAGTAGATACCCTTCAGCCATTCGATCAGACAGGAGCTGCATGAGGTTTACCANTAAAAAGGAACCAGAATCACTAAGTATTCTGAGAGCTCTGCAGGTGGGCATTGAGCAGGTGCAAGGAGTGCACAGAGGAAGAACTCTGCTGTGAGTTTAGAGAGAACCAGAATCACTGAGGATTCTGAGAGCTCTGCCAGGTGGGCATCGAGCAAGTGCATAGGTGCATAAGAGAAGGAGACATAACTGCTGGAAGTTTCGAAAGAAGACACTCTTCCAGGTGGGCATCGAGTAAGTGTGCAGATAGGCACAGAAGAGAAGAGAACTCTTTGAGTTCTCGAATTTGAGGAAGAATCCACTGAGGGATCTTCACAGGGTTACTGAACACCCTAAAGGCTCAGCAAGAAGTTACTTGAGGCTGAGGATAACCAAGAGGGAATCCAATATATTTTCCATTTGTGGGAGAGAAGGAAGAAAGACAAAATCCCTTAGGGGTATGAGAGTTTGAGAAGCTCAGGAGGAATAGCGTTTTCATACATGCGGCGAAGCTCAGGGTCTAGGAGTTCACAGAGGAAAAGGAGGAGAAAAGGTTGAGGCCTTTGGGCTGTTTGAAATTCTCCCAAGGTTGGGAAGTAAGTGCATAGAAGCTCAGGAGGAGAACAACATTCGTCGGATCAGCGGAGAAAAGAGATCTGGACTGTTGATTTCTACATCCAGGAAGGAGCAGGAGGAGCGCACAGAAGAGGAGATCGTCAGTCGTTGAATCTCACTCAGATACCCATCAATCGTTGGATCAGGTGAAGGTGTGTAGAGTTTAGCCTCCCGAGTAAGCGCATAGGATAACGGATCTGGGCCGTCATATCTTGAGCAGATACCCTTTAGTCATCGGATCGGATAGGAGCTGCACAAGTTTTACCATCGGGAAAAGCCAAGGTGAAATCCCGAAAGGAGGGTTGGCTCATCGGGGTTTCGCATATCGGGAAATCGGAAGTCTCGATGACATGAGATCGGGAATTTCCATGGGAAATTACCCGGGAACGATCTATATCCTACATTATTGGAGACATGTGGCAGAGATCGAGGTGTCAGGAGTCGGGATATCGACATTCCCGTGGATAGGAGATCGGGTAATTCCACCTTGAAAACCCCGACACAAATCTGGGTCGTCCATTTGAGAGAGGATGTGTGTCACATGATCATCCATTCAGGAGATCCGGGCACTAGACATCGGGATATCGACGCTCATTAAATCAGAGTTCCTTAGGTCGTGAAAGTCAGGACATCACAAGTCTCAAAACCACGAGGAGGAATCTGAACTGTACATTCTTGGGACGCATGGCAGTAATCGGAGCCATCGGGGAAAGTCCCGATAAGAAGTCATCTATTGGCATTACAGTCATCGGGATATCGGGGATTCTGTGGACAAGAAGTTTGGTCATTTCAGAATCGCGAAGTCCAAAACCCCGATAAGGAAGAAAGCTCCATCGTGGGGCCAGTTGTCAGCCTATCGGGATTTGGAGGATCGATAATCCTGTGAGCCAATGCATTGTGGCATTGAAAAGCTTGAAACCCCGACGAGTGGTAAGACTACGGTCATGAGGATAACAGTCATATGGGCCAGGAGCCTAGCTAGGAGAGCTAGTGCGTAAAGAGTGCGTTGGGATTCGAGGGATCGCGAATCCTGAGGACATATGTGTTTCGACATTGAAAATTCTAAAACCCTAATGAGGAGGTATGGCTGCGGTCATATAGGGGGAAGGTCATGTGGACCACGAGCTTAGTCTAGAGGGATAACGGAAGTTGGAGCACATCAGGATTTTGAAGCACAAAACCCTAAAAGAAGGATAAGGCTGTGATCTTATGAATTCTGGTCATATGGGCCAGGATTCTAGCCAGGAGAGATAACGTGTAAAAGGGCGCGTATCGGTGAAATTGCTCATCGGAGATCGGGGATTCAAGAGGATAGGAACTCTTGACATCAGGGGTCACGAAACCCCGAAAATTAGTTGGGGAAGATTATGGTTGAGTGCAAAGAGCTGTGTAGGTTGAATTAAGGACCTGTGGATCAGGTTTTCATCAAATATTCCAGCAAGGAATCGGAAGAGTCACTTCGGCTCACGAAATAATTGATCGATCCTATGAGCAGGAGAGCGCAA
>JASDQU011103788.1:8010-19435 GCA_032191745.1 Picea mariana
TTTCTCTACATATGTCAGTATAATATAATTCACTATCTAGGTCATATCTAACAAATTATCCTTCTATCAAAAATATGAAACCATTTAAATTTAAAAATCACATATTTAAAGGACCTATAGTCCAACTCAATTATCTCTTGAATGGTGCCAACATAATCAAGTTGTCCTTCTATTGTATCCCTTGAACTTACACAACCCTTTTTTAACAAATGCAACAGACACTCCATAATCACACCTTTGTTTTCCATGACCTACACTCTTCACTCTAAAATGATGACCATATCCCACATTGTAGGATATGTTCATATCTCCATGCATAGAAAAAATTGCATGTTAAAATCAATAATTATTCTTGAACTTGTAACGATACATAATGTTCAATTAAAATTTATGAAATTAATTTCATGATCAATCCAACATCACATACCATGCTTTTACATCCAATTCATGTGTTCAATGCATCTAGTTCACTTTCTTGTTGGCTAGTCCAAAATTTTGAATTGTCTCCTTCACCCATGTGTTTGTGCACTATGTGGACCATTGATAACGCAATCTACAAGGAGTGGAATACAGGGGTTTGTCCTTCTAAATTATTGTATGTCTTTGTTTCATTTTTACACATCTCATCATACACCGCCACCCATTTCCTAGTAGCCTCCATATTGAATGAAATGAATTTATTCCTTTTATCGCATTCATCCCCATCCGCAATGTTGATTAACACTTAATATTATTTGTTTTTACAAGAAAAATAGTTGTTCCTTCAATAGCACAACTATAACCATATATTTCTGAAATAAGTATACTACCTCTCAAAACTCGTGTTTCTCGATTAGTTTCAAAGTATCTCCCCTTCTAGTTGGTCTTCATCATAATCATCATTCCACATGAGTGGAGCATCTATGTGCATTTTTTTTGTGAACTCGGACATAAAAAATAAAGATTCATTAATAATGCACCCTTTAGGACATGCTCATCGGCTTACAAACCCATTAAGTGTTTTCATATACCTCTTTGGGAAGAACATACATATACAACTCACCACACCAACTAATTGAATGTCTTTGACCAAATGTACCAAAATATGGACCTGAGTATCAATAAAACTAGTAACCAACTATGTCTCAAAAACACAAACAATTTCCATTGTTTCATCGTGCAATCTACGGATGCTCGTGACATGTATCTCTTTGGATGTGATCCACCTAAATTCAAGACAACCTGAATTACTATTTAGTAATTTCATATAAAATGTTGTGGCAATACTACTTGATATTTTGAGTGTATATTCAATGAAGATAAATTTATGGTCTAGATAAGAAATATGAGAAAACAACTTTACAATGCAAATATTTATTGGATGGCATGACACAAATCTTGTGTGAGACTAGTGAATCCACATATAACTATTAATTAGATATGTTGAACGTATGCATCCTAAAATCGGATAGATATGTTGAACATATGCATCCTAAAATCAGATAGATATGTTCAACATATGCATCCTCAAAATGGTTAGAATGTGGTCATAATATTACAAGGCCTCAATTAAGAACTCTGGACTAATTTATTTCAAACCCGCATTAGTACTTTAACAAATTATCATGATCATGTGTCTTGAGACCAATCCATTGACCATCAATAGTGAATGTTTTTCTTAATGAAGAATTGTATATTGTCAGTATTCTAATTATACAAATCATATAATCCATAGCTTTAAGTCACCCTTAGATAGTATCCAAAATGTAACAAGATAATTTTGTTTGGCCATGCACATTGGTTGTTTCTTTGTCTTTGGCACTAGTAAATATCTTCTAAATGCATTGTTATCTTTCTCAATTGAAGATATATGTTTCCAACGAGAATCTGATACATTCTTGAACATGTGCATTGGATCCAATAAATGTTCCACTTTAAGTTCTTTCCAATATGAAGGATCATAGAATTTGGAAGCCCTATTCATGATTTTTGGCATGCAAGCAAGAGGATTTTTTAATTCATCTAAATCATCATCAATATCATATAGGTCTCCATTGAATCTATCCTCTTAGCCTCCTTCAATGCAAGATTCAATATTCCTTGACCAATCTCATGCTATGAGGAGGGGGTCTTACCTCAACGTGTTCATTAAAATCTCTCTTCATTTGATGAAAATGAGGGTATCATTGAAAAAACAACTTGTGTCATTGATAGACACACTTAAGAAAAATTTCATAATACCTTGAACAAATTTCCATGCCACATTGTAGACAAGTGAATAATCCTTTTGTCCTTAGTCCTAAACCACGAAAGTAAGAAAAACATGCATGATGCATCAATTGTCGATGAAGCCTAATTACTTATAATTAGGAAAATGATTTAAAATATTCCAAAATAAAGGTTATACCTTAGCATACTACAAGCCCTAAAAAGTCATGGATTGCCCAATAAATCATAAATAACCTCTCGCATATAGGTCGTGAATATTATACATCTAAATGACATTCACCATAGGAGCAACACCTCCTTTATGAATGATTCCAAGAAATGTCTATGTCTCTAACTTGATGCTTTCTAGGCATAATAAGAGACAACATCAAATTCTTTTTTTTCACATCCATCCAAGGAGGAATTTTATAATTTATTAGGAGAATGGGCCAAATTGTATAATTTACAGTTTGGAAATACATTAAATTCAAGCCATCTATCACTAAGACAAGTCTCATACTTTATCACTCATGTATAAATTTTTCATGACATGTATTCTCTATGTGGTATTTCCTCAGAATCTACATGAACACACAACACATCTTATCCATTCCCATTTTTTGTATTCTAATCCATATATTCAACTAAATATTTGCAATGAAACATGTGTTGCAATCTTGGAATTATGGACGAGTGGCATAATACTTTTTGTGGGAAAATTTTTTTCCTTTACATTGGAGTGGTAGCGACTTGTTTTGGATTTTGGACACACCTACTTATCTTTATGTCATCCTTTGTATAAGATACAATCTTTTGGACATGCATTATATACTTTATAATCAACACCCAAATTAGTCAACAATTTTCTAGCATATTTACGTGTACTAGGAAGTACATTGTCCAATGGAAACAATTTATACGTCAATAAATTAATCCAAAATCACATTAACAGCTAAGCAACAATTAACAAGCTATAAATCTTAAATAACTCACAAAGCACACTATACTATAGTACACATCACATTTTATACTTTAACAAAGATGTAAAGTTGTTGTTTGACCATCCATATGTTGCTTTCACATTATAAAGCATCATAAAAATAGTTGAATTAGAGCACTTTGCTTTACTAATCATTGTAAGAAGGGGTGTTTGTGTAGCATGTGTTAAATTCTATGGTTTAATTCCATGGTATTCAATGCCTCCATCCATATCTTCTTCATGTTCATCATCTACATGAATGTATTCCTTCTCAAAAGCATCATGTAACATTTGGTTGGAAATTATGTATCGTGTACAATTTCATATCCACTATTTATATTCACATTGTTTTCCCCATGTTATTCATTTCTATTAGTGCCATTTGAACTCTTAGTATCAAATACAATAGTATTTAAATTAGGAAGTGGCTATTGTAAAGAAGGTGCATTCAAAAATTTGTTGTACTCATCCTGGGAAACAATTTTCCTATATGCCATTCTCTCTCTCCAAGAAGAAATAGTGAAATGAAATGGAAGAGGTGTAGTAGTAGCATGTTCATAATCCCCTATATCATCCTAAAAATACACAATAATGATACTATCATCACTTCTATCATCATGATTGTAAAATTGGATACCATATGAACAAACATACATTGTATTTATAACTACTAATACACTAGATAAAAACAAATTCAATGCAATAACTAATTTGAACAAAGCTCCATGAGAATGTTGCACATAAATAATTTTAAAAGGAATGTCTTAAGTCTTTCAATATTCCATCAATAGAAATTGTCATTACACACTTTTAAAGTTGAAAAATTATACAATATCATTTTGTTGCATTCTTCTTGCATCCATTGGGACCTTTAAGGGAAGATCGACTACTTGTCTTTGTTTTCAAATAGGTATAGACCTAGAAAAACTATGGGCCACCAATAACTCATATTTGACAAACGAATTTTGAATTGTAGCTAAACAAACATATAATTTCATAATCCTAGACATGAACCTTTCATTGTCATTGATTACCTCAATAAAAATACCATTTGCATTTATTCATTTTTTTTAGTTGTTAATAAATCATGCAATGTTCTCATGTATGCATAGATGACCATGTTCATATACATAATCCTTTTAAGTTTCATAATGAATTCAAGCACATACTATGCTTGAATACTTGAATGATATCACTCTACCATAATCATTTCATCTATTATGAGGTCCACAAAAGCTACTAATGTAACCTCTCCCTAGTGAGAAATGTGCACAATTTGACATGATATATAGGCATAAGTTTGCTCCTTTGATTTTATAAGGGGCAATAATGAAATTGTAGTTACAATATGAGAAAACCTCTCATACAGTAGGAAACACCCTAGATGCAAGCCAGGCACCATATGTGGATATATTGTATGACTCTTTATATGGTGGCACCAGGTTGCTTGGGATTTTTGCATCACCAACACCTTCCAAAGGCATTGGTTGATTGGTAAAAGGCTTGGATAATTTTTGTGCTCTTAGATATTTTTCCTTCCCAATCACACAACCACCATTTGTACTCTCAAAATCTAAGGAACATTTATCATTTAAGGAATATTTGGATGGTTTCCTTATAATATTCATATTTTCCTAGATGAGATTTTGAGGGAGGGATGAATATGTGTATGCTTTATAGGACCTAAGGGGTTTGCAACAACAATTGCAGGAAAAAATGAAAAATCATAAGGAGTACATCATGTTAGTAATGTTCCATTACAATCCATTTTATATGGTTTTTTACTCCTTTGCAATTAGAAAAACCACACACCATTGATGCTTCATAGTAAAGCTAAAAAGTATCATCTTCGTTTACTTCTAAATTTGTCACTCTATTAGATTATTGCAGATCACAATTCACTACAGAAAGTTGACCTTAGGGCACTTATGTATTGATTGGGGTCTATTATGCATATATCTTCCAGTTAATATCCTTTGATATTTGATTTTAATTAGACGACAAACTTTATCAAGATAAAAAAATTGGGGAACTATCACTAGTTTCTTCCAAATCATATACATATACACATAGATATTAATCACATCACTAGTCATCATAAACAACATTTTCATGAATTCATAACTACAATTCTTAATTTATTAATTTACATGCATTCCTTCTTACATGTGACATTGAAGTACCAAGAGAGATGCTTGGATCTAGATTTTGAATCTATAGATAATAAGCGTAATAAGAATGAGAATTTAAATATGCATATGCCAATTCCATGTGGGAAAATCTTTTGAAATTGAAGTGATGTACTAAGAGCATTATTACCATAGTTATCCATTAATGCAGGTAGATTAGGTCAGGAATCATTTGTGCTATATGAAAAATAAAATACTCAAAGCTATTGTGCTTCTATTGAAATATGCGTTAAGGTGGCACAACAATCGTTTTATAAGTGTGTTGCAATCAGTCATGATGTAAATATTTGATGAAAATATATTGCACGATGTTTTTTCAAAGTAAAATCATGTTTGTATGACTAGCAATCCACCACTCAAAACATATATGGGCCTTCCAATTGCTCTCAACTGATGGTGATGAAATCCACTGAATACAACAAATGAAGGCATGATAAAGATGGTTTTAATGAAGAGTTCTTGGGGCAACTCTAAGAAGACTAAAGCTATCTGTCTTAGGTGTTTTCACAATCCCACGAGAGCCACTTGGTGATTAACCTAAGTTTGGAAACTAAGTACCTCTTCATGTATTGTGGACAAGGAGTTATTGGCTTCCAACGGTTAAGGGGAAACAACAAAGATTAAAAGAGATAGGTCACTCCATCCAACTCCTATTCTTTATCTAATTAATGACACTTAAACAAGAGTGCATCCCTTGTACTGCCAAATAGATCCATTTGAAATGATTTTAAGTTGCCTAGAAAAATAACTATGTTTGAATGAGAAATAATCATGGGGATTTATTTGGGTGCCTATCCCCGCAATCCTAGCTTAAACTTTAAATTAATTTATGACCTCAATGGATGAACTAAGTCAACTAGATGATTAAGTTTCTTTAATTTAGAGAGTTAAGCTTGGCATAATGAACCAAACTATTTTGATTTGAGATGTGATGAAGGAGGTATTTCACAATTTCAATAGTTTCTTTTTCACCAAGATCGGTTGTGAATAAAGAGCATGATATAGTAGAACAGAATTTACGTCCTTCATTTGTGTGTACAAGTGAGTGATAGAAAAAATGATAAATAATGGAAGTAAATGTTGAAAATAAAATTCTTAATGAAATTGTGGAAAAAGAAAAAAATAAGCGATAGGTACTTAAACAAATGAGTTTGTTTTTTATCTAGTTGTCTTGCTTGAATTTTTTAGCAATATAAATAAATAAACAACAAGTAAATGATGCTAAACTATGAAAAAAATATTGGAAATGTAAATGCAAATTGAAGCAATGAACTGTAAAAATTGAAGCAATGAACTGTAAAAGTACTAAAAAATAATAAATTTCATCCCTTATCTAGGAGTCAAAGAAAGAAATAATTATAATAATAATAATTTTAAATTTCTAATATTATTATTATATTATAACTATAATAATCATTATTAATTTTTCATTATAATTATTGGTAATGATAATAATTATAATTGTGATTATAATAAAAATAATTTTGTTAATAATAATTGTATTTCTTAATTTTTAATAATAATTATTGGTTAAGTCATTGCTACATGACATTGAAACGATGTAGTAGCGATGTGGAGATGATGCATCATGACATGGCAATGACATGAAGATGACATGCCACTTGGTTTCATGTTGGAATATACAACATTGAACTAGCTATTACAACTCTATGATGACGCGAAATCGATGATGGGATGATGCTAGGAAAACACCCTAATTTGTTCAACATTGGAATAGTTGGGGCACAAATGTCAAGCTCCAAAGTGATTTTGTACACAATAAGAGCTCCAAGATGATGTATCTAGATAATGTGTGTCTGCATCGCTCTGTCACAATCCCACATTGACTCCATCATTCCTCCTAAGCCGTGTACTCCATTGGGTCCATTCCCCCTACATGAACACTCTCGCAACCCAGGAATCCCCAAACCAAATTTAAGCCTCCATACATGAATCCAAGCTACCACATGTTATTTTGGTCCTATTTCCCTCCTCCAAGATGCACAAATCTCCTCCTCCAAGCAAGTGAACCTCTCCATGTGGCCATCATGAAGGATGTCCCCCAAGCTATCAAGAGAGCTCCAACACGTTGGAGAAGAATACCAAGCAAGCACCCATTTGAGATCAAGTAACCACTCAACAAGCTATCTCTAATGTGCAAGTTTGAATACCATCTCCCATGTGCCAATCTGATTAGGACCATATGGGGGTTAAACATATACCATGTACCCCAAATCTCATGAAGCACCCCCAAACATGGTGTAAATACATTTGGAGTAATCCAAAATTTAACAGTCCCTCTTTACATGGAAAGTGTTTATACTGAAACCTATCAAATCCCTCTACAACTCCACCAAACCTTCTATTGCAAATTTGTACCTACTACAATCCCAAAATCAACCATTGTCTCTCAAAAAGAAACTATCACCCATGCTATTGGAGCATCTTGATCCTCCAAATAATAATGACCAATTGTGAATATGAAGGAATGTAAACCTAGAAAAAAAATCAACCTATCAAACTCCAACATCCTACAAGTCAACATCATGGGCCAAAATCAACAGAAACCACACCATAAGCTATCCAATACATCCTACAAAGATAATCTTATCTCCATACAAGATCAAGACAAGTGGATCACATCTATGAAATTCATACAGATATAAATGTGCACAAGTCAACTCCTCAATATTGGGACACAATGATTGTGGTATAGGTAATAATCTATACAAGGCCATCAATAGCATGTCAACTTGAGAATCCATCCCATGCACCTGAATTCCTCCAACAACTAAAACAACTAGAACTAGGTCAACTTCCTCATCCACATAATCCTAAAGTGAGAGTAACATCATGGGAAATTCCCTCTATTTGAGAGAATCCTTTAGTCATGTCCCTATACTCTACAATACTTCCATCAACTCTAACCCTAGAATCAGTCTCAGCATCAACCTCTATCAAGGTACCACACCTCTCCTCCTCAAGGCAATTGAAAGGATTATGGATGGAATAAATCAAAGAAACATGACTAGCATATCTCATGGGAGGTATAATCACCCTTGTTGAAGAACTGGGTACTCGTATATGCTCTCAAGGCTTATGCAATGTTTGAGTGAGTCATATAAGCCTCATGTCTATAGGGGTAGAAGATGAGAGAATATCCAACCTAATCTCATATCATCTCCCTTTGAATCTAACTCATCTCGAGTCTTTGAATTAATCTATGGAACAACAACCTCCACATTTTTCCTCAATCCCAAAAGGAGAATCATGAGAACTAGAAAATATCATATCCTCGTCAAATATCACACATTTATCACCATAGTCTCCTATTGTGTTGGAATATTGATTATTTAATCTATAGAAGTATTATATCCATCAACATAAGATGTTATCACAACATCAATAATAGGTTTAGAACCTATCTCCATGACATCCTACCATGCATGTGCCTCCTCAAATCTAGAAGGCTCTTCCAACCTCCCAATCAAATGTAAAAGTGTCATTAGATCAATAAGTAACCTGAAAAGGCCAGCCTCTTTCACCCCTCTCATCAAATTCCTCTAAGTAGATAAACTATTAGCATGGATGGTGCACTATTGTCCCTCAAATGCAACTCTCCAATATATATCTATCATACAAGAAACTAAAAGATGATTCTTCTTCAACCTAGGAATTAACAAAACATAATCTAGCTCGAGAACATCAATTGAAGGCATCTAAAATTAATTGGAGGCAACTCCTTCCATAGGATAAGTGGCATCATCACTAATATCAACGCTTATGCCTCCCTCATGCTCTCAAAATATAGTGAATAATGACCTATCAAATGTCATATGTCTCAAAACTCCATTGTCCACATACCATCCAACACTATACATCATTTTAGAGGACACGCAAGAAATAAAGCCATATTCATCTTGGAAAATTTGTAAAATGAAGAATATCCTCCACCTACCACAAGTAAAGAACATCGACATCTATCATAACAAATCAACCACCTATCACAGGTCCTCATGGGCATCTCACCCACTGAAAATAAATCTATACCAGTCAATAATCACAAATATACAACCTATCACTAGCAAATCTAGGAACAAATTAGCGACCTACTACATGTCTTCATAGGCATCACACCTACGAAAATACATCCATAACAACCATCAATGTAGTATATCCATCATCTCTCATCATAAGAGAAACCCATTAAAACCTCTCATATATGCAAGTGCTCATGTCAAGCAACCTAGGGTATCACACCCAACAACCTCAAACCAAGGTCAAGAACCTATCCTAGGTGATATTAAGCTAAAATACCAACTCCCTCTTAATCCTAGAGTGATCTAAGCCACAAAAGCTCTAATACCATGTTGAAATTTATTGAAATTCAAAATTCTATGCAATTAAAAAAATTTACCTCTTTCTTAGAGGTTTCTCGAATCTTGATTCTGTAAATTTCTATCCTTAAGGATGCTAAGAAATATAGAACGAAACAACAATGGAAGTGAACAATAATTCAATCCTTAACAACATAATATTCTAGGAAATTCAAGGAGAAAATATACCAAAGTGTTATGATAATTTTCAACCCTTTAGGGGAATCTTATCATGCATAACCCAAATCTGAAAATTCTTATTTACAATAGTAAAAAAACAATAAAACAACCCTTTTCTTCTTAAATTATGATGTCAAATTGCTTAACATAATTTCCCTTTACTTATGTCAAATTAGCAAGACATATATAGTTGTAAATTACAAACCATGAAGAATATAGATGGTCAAAAATCAAATCTACAATTTACACAAGTACTAGACAACTACAAACTTCAATAATATGCATAATATGAAGTTGTTGTACATTCCATAGCCTTATAACAAGGCTATTACAATCCACTAGCTATCCAAAACCCTATATAGGGAGAACAATGAAAACTCTAGCTCAACCAAGGAGCTCTAACATGCATGAATTGCTTAAACAAGTCCTCCAAGGCGATACATCCCCTCCTCTTCTCCTTATTCACCAAATACACCTAGGATTTCATTTCAAAACCATAATGTCAAACCTCCAAGGGACTAAATAGTAACCCTAAACTTTAAGATGCTCCAAGAAGACTAAGAAACCCTGTCGACTCCAAGAGAGAAAGATCGAGTACAAATGAAGATCTAAGAGAGAGAGGTTGACCAGTTCACTCCTCCTAGTCACATATCTAAGTAAAGTGTGAGGAAGAATGATGAACATAGTATGAATCTAATGATAATTATCATCAACATATCCTTCTTCACAATAGTAAACCCTAGTCACAAGAGAAATCTCCAACAAAGACATCCTCCTCCCATGTATAACTTCTCCTACAATTTTGCAAGGTACCAGATGTATTATGCAAAACATAACAACAAAGCATAACAAAATAACTATGACGAATTACCAACAGAAACAATGAAATATAGAGAACAATAACATCATAAATGATACTTGTATTGACAAAAATCCAAGTTCACTTGTCTCTTTCAGGGGGCGACCTCCAGTAGAGCAGAGCTCAATTAGAAATAATTCTCAAGAAAAAATTTCCCCATGCCTTTTATTCTTATTTATACTATTTATATCTTCTAAGTCTTCTTACATTAGACGTGTTCACATTATTACATGCGCCTTATTTACTAACGTTTTCCTTTATTACATAGAAAAAATAATATTCTACCTACTTGAGGGGTTAGGGATTTTAGGTTCCTAACATGCCCTCTCCCTTGAAAAACAACCTTGTCCTCGAGGCGTGAGATGGGGAAACTACTGCAAAATGGTAGTTGAATCCCATGTGGCATCTTTTGGCAGTGTATCTAAAGAATTGAGCCATCGTGGATGTGGTGAACATGTGTTGGAGGGAACAGAAGTGAGCATATTTGGAAAAGAGATCAATAGCAACCATGATGACTGATTTATTACCTAATTTAGGTCATCCGAAAATGAAGCCCATATAAATATCCAACCAGATAGTAGGTGGAATAGGAAGAGGTTAGAGTGTGCCTAGAATTTTTATAGATCCTCTCTTATTGCATTGACAAGTATCACAT
>JASDQU011103788.1:19879-30214 GCA_032191745.1 Picea mariana
AAAAAAAAAAAAAAAAAAAAAAAAAAAAACATTTGACCCATTCATATGTTTTTTGAAAGCTTGAATGCCTAGCTTTTGGTGAATCATGAATTTCAAAGAGCACAGTGGATTTAATATGAGATTGTTTGCTTAAATATAGGTGACCTTTGTACCTCATTGTGCCAAGAGTATCCCAAGGAGGCACAAGGGTGTTGTTGTAATTGTTGGATGAGGATAGAAATTTTGGGATATTTGAACCATTCCTAGTGGATGAATTGTAACCAATTTGTGACAATGAAAGAGAGGGAAAAGAGGGACCCTTCTTCTTCATATTTCCTTGAAAGAGCATCAACAACCGCATTTTTTTCCCTTCTTGTAAATGATCTCATAATCATAATCAAACACCTTGGTCACCCACTTTTGTTTCTTAAGGGATGAAATTATTTGTTTCAAAAAATACTTGAGGCTATGATGATTGGTTTTAATTTGGAAGAGTTTCCCCGACAAATAAGGAAGTTAGAGATCCATTGCATGCAAAATATCCAACATTTCCTTTTCATGGGTGTATATTCCCAAATGTCGGTCAAAGAGTGGTTTACTAGTGAAAGCCAAAGGTCTGCCATCTAGTATGAGCATTTTCCCAATTCCTTTTCCTGAAGCATCACATTGCAGGACAAAAATCTTGGTGAAGTCAAGAAGTGCCAAAACAAGATTCATGCACATTGCTTCTTTCAAGGCTTGGAAGGATTGATATGTTGTTGTAGTCCACATGAAATCATTATTCTTAAGGAGAGTAGTGAGGGGAGCTGCAATCTTGCAAAAATTTTGAATACATTTGCGATAATAGCATGTTAAACCCAGAAAACCTCTCAAACTTTTAAGATTGTTAGGATGGTGTCAATCCTTTATAACTATGATTTTTTTAGGATCCACCAGGACACGATCATTGATAACTACATGGCCTAGGTATTCAACTTCAGGAGCTCGAAAATCACATTTAGACTGTTTGAGGAAGATTTTGTTCTGAGATAGTAAGTGTAAGATTTGATCCACATGGGCCAAATGGGGTTTCCAAGTTTTACTATAGATGAGGATATCATCAAAGAAAACTAAGACAAATTGACAGAAAAAGGGGCATAAGACATTATTCATGAGAATTTGAAAGGTGGAGGGTGTGTTACACGGGCCAAAAGGCATGACCAAGAACACATAATGTCCCTCATGAGTTTGAAAGGTAGTTTTGGGAATATGAGCCTCTTCCATATATATCTGGTGGTATCCAAATCGTAGATCAAGTTTGATAAAGAACCGAGCACCACTCAACTCATACAAAAGGTCATAAAAGATAGGAATGGGGAATTTATCTTTAATGGTAATTTTTTTGAGGGTTATAAAATCAGGACACATGTACCATGTGCCTTCTTTCTTGAGTACCATGACAACAGGATAAGAATAAGGGCTAGTAGTAGGACGGATAACACTTGTTGCTAGCAATTCCTAAACAATTTTCCCAAGTGCATTCTTTTGGGTAAAGAGGTGACAATAAGGACGAAAATTGGGAGGAAGAATGTCAGGGATAAGGGGAATGGAATGATCATGGGTGCCACTGGAAGGGGGAATTCCTTTTGGATTGCCAAAAATAGATTGGTGTTTGGAGAGAAGAGACTGGATATATGGATTCATAGTATGTGAGGGGGTCTCAATGGCTTGAATGGCATGGAGTTTTGCAATAATTCCAGAGTGGGATTTTTTGAGTAGTTTCTCCATTCAATGGGAACTAATGATCTTAGGGGAGCCTGTCGTGATGCCTTAGAACTGATATTGTTGTCCATCATGTTGGAAGCACATGGTCAAATACTTGAAATCCATGGTGATGGGGCCGAGTGTGCACAACCATTCAACAATGAGGCCAATGTCACAACCACCCTTGTCAATAGCGAACACATGATATCTCAAGTGGTACTGACCAATTTGTAGGTGCACATTTTCACAACGCCCTTCACATTTTATGGAACCACCATTAGAAATCATGATTTGAAAATTGCTGACGGCACAGATATAACACGTGGTCTCTTGGGAAATGCGGTGATGAATAAAATTGTGGGTGTTGCCACTATCAATTAAGATGATGACTTTCCTATGATTGATATATCCAATTAATTTAAGGGTTTGAGGAGCAAAGACACCAGTGAGGTAATTCAAGGAGATAAGTGGTTCAACTTCTTGGGGGTCGAAGGGCATGGGATGATCATCTTCTTGGGGGACATATTCAAGAGGGGAATCATTGACATCATCTTCAGTAACATCCTTAGAAATGGACATAAAAATATTTTGTTCCTTACACTTATGCCCCATAAAGTATTTTTCATCACAGTTATAGAAAAGACCCTTCAACTGGCATTCATCCATTTATGCTCTGGTTAATTTGTGGACCTTAAGAAGAGAGACGGGGAGGACGGATTGGTGGGTTGGGGATGAGGAATAAATGAGGGTTTTTGGTTTTGGGAAGAGACTGCATGTTGTGCTTCCTTGGCATGGTGAGTAGCTTCGATCCAAGTCAAGAGGTGAGCCATTAGGACATGAGCTTGGATATCATCCTCCATGCCACTAACAAACCATTCCCTGAAAAAGGTGTGTGTTATGTCATTCATTTGGAAATCCAATTGCTCAAAATCTGTTATATATTCTTCCACCGTACCTGACTATTTCAGCTTGGTCAAACAACCTAAATGA
The DNA here is from genome assembly GCA_032191745.1 of Picea mariana. Lineage (NCBI taxonomy): Eukaryota > Viridiplantae > Streptophyta > Pinopsida > Pinales > Pinaceae > Picea > Picea mariana. The sequence continues at coordinate 22,592 of JASDQU011103788.1, forward strand.
TGTGTGTTGGCGTCGAAGCATTCATACAGGTCTGCAACAAACTAAGTCTAAGCAATACACCCTCAATGTGAATTTTTTCGCCATTGCCATCATTCAATATCCAAATAAAGGACACTGATACAAAGTTTGGTCAATTCATCAGTAATTCCATGCAAGGAGAAATAATGTTCCATTTGAGTGACCCGACCTATGGGATCTGAGACATCAAATGTGTTCATGTCAACTTTGGGAAGACGTAGTTCATGACGAAGGTGGTTAGAATTACAGGATGTGGAATGGGAGGAGTCAGTGTTGTCTTGGTAGGAAGGTTTTTTAGAGTAGGTAGGGCCCCATAATTGACTCATGAAGTTTTTCATCTCTTTAGAAAGGATGTTAAATGACTATTTCACTTATTTCATCTCTATAGATAGGCCATAAACAATGGTGTTGAGGGTAGAAATATTGGAATTGATGTTTGGTATGTCAATCTTGTTTTGGCCGATGTTTGTTTCCAAGGCCTTGATGGTGGTTCCAAATGCTTGGTTGTGGGTGTGGGCCATTTGGGAGCTAGGAAGAGAAGAAGTGAGTGAGTAGGTGGGACCATGGAAAAGAAAAGGCTTATAAGTGATAGATATGAGTGTGATCAGGGTGAAGAGAGAAATCTAGTGGGATAGGTCCCAAAAAAGGGTGTTAGGAGGGTTGGGTGGGACCACAGAAAAAATGATTATTAGTGATAGGTACCACTATGGTCATGACGAAGAGAGGAATCCAATGGGATAGGTCTCAAATAAGGGTGCCAGTGGGACCATTGTACTCTTTTTCCTTTTTTCCTCTATTTTACTCATGCGGAGTTATACTTCGACCTGAAGAATATTGCAATGACAGAATGCCCAAATTGTTAACAAGGAAATTTGTGTAGGAATTTCACAACCTAGATGCAAGAGACAGGGTTGTGCTACAAAATTTCCCCTCTATTTTTGTTTTGTTTTGTTTCAGCAACAAGGGTTAGAGTTGTCGAGGTTCCGACAGACAAGGGTTTGCCTTGTGCTATATCTCTTTGATATACATATAGGGTTGAACAATAGTACTCGACCCAATATATCAGGGAACCAACTAAGGAGGCTTGATCATACCCTTAGCAGTACTACCTGATTACCCAAGTACTAGAGAGTGTGTAGAGAGTATTCTTCTCAAGTGTTGTTCTAAGTGCCACTATAGCAGTTAAGCAGTCAATAGGTTGATCTATAGCTAGTCTCAAGAGACCTAAGGGACTCCCTATATACCAAAAGGTATGTGGGAGTGTTGGTCATGTACAGGTGTTTTCTGATGCAGTACTACTTGAAGGGGTACCAAAAAGAATTAATGATGTTTCCAACTAGGTGAAATAGTGGTTTCGACTCTCGAGTAACCCATGAAACCGTCTGTATTTTTTGTGTTTAGTCCTCCCCAATCACAATTTTACCCATAGAACAACATATCTCTATGCTTTGAAAATGTCTCCAGTACACATCTCTACCCTAGAAAAAATATTGCCTAAAATTTCTACAAAGGAGAGTTCTCTGATACCACTTGTAAGGTACCAGATGTATTATGCAAAGAAAAATAGAATAAATATGATGAATAAACAACATAAACAATGAAATATAGAGAACAATAACATCAAAAATGATACCTTTATTGATAGAAATCCAATTTCATTTGTCTCTTTGAGGAGCAAACTTCTAGCAGAGCAGAGCTCAATTACAAATAATTCTCAAGACAAAACTTTCCCATGCCTTCTATTCTTATTTATACTATTTCTATCTGCTAAAGAACATTCTAGAGGAATGTCTTTCTAGAAGGGGAATCTTATGTTAATTATTCTTACATTAGACATGTTCACATTATTGCATAGGCCTTATTTACTATTATCGTCCTTTATTACATAGAAAACATATTATTCTACCTACTTGAGGGGTTATGGAGGTTAGGTACCTAACAAATTTCCTCATGAACCCTAGAAAATCACTCCAAGAATACAAGTACAAATAGAAGAGTACGATGAGAATGATTGAAAGGACCCTCTTCTTCCTCTATATATATTGAAGGTAAGGGAGGCCAACAATACATTGTGGGCCAATTCCCTTACAAGCAACCTACAATAAACACATGTATACCTACAAAATTGAAGTGCTCCACTCTAAGGGTACACAAGTCAAGATTCAAAGTAATGTCATGCATAATAAGGGCTCCAATATGATGTAGTTACACAATGTGTGTCCACACCCCTTTGTGAGGATCCCATGTAGACTCCATCACTCCTCCTAGGCCATGTACTCCACTGGGTCCACTCCCCCTACATGAACACTATTGCAACCCAGGTTTCTCTGAGACAACTCAAAGCCTCCATACAGGAATCCAAGCTACCTCATCATATATAGGGCATGATGCCCTCCTATAAGATGCATAACTATCCTCCTCCTAAGTAGGGCATTCTCCAATCAAGTGAATCTCTCCATGAGGCCATCGTGAAGGATGTTCCCCAAGCTATTAAGAGAACTCCAATGCCCCAGGGAAGAATACCAAACAAGCACCCAACTGAGGTCAAGAAAACACTAAGAAATTTATCTCCAATTTGAAAATTCGTCATGGACCATCTCGCATGTTACAATCCATCTCGAACTATTTGGGGGTTGAACATATGCCATGTATCCCAAATCTCATGAAGCACCCCCAAACGAGGTGTAAACACGTTCATATCAGTAACCCAAAATCTAATAGTGTGCCACAAAATGGATTTTTATTAGAAGAAATGGTATGTTAACAATAACTTGGTTGTAGATTTGTAGGTTTAAAACTGAAGTCTAAGACCAATGGACAAGATTGGATTTCAGAGGTATTGGCAAACTTTTTTGATTTTGTGGGTTTTATAAAATTTGGGAAAAGAGGTGTTAACTTCCTCCTTCACCTTCTGCATAGCTTAATGTCTTGTTAAGTTTTGATCGAGCCATTTTCTCTACGTGTTAGCAAGGGTAGAGGCAATACTAAGTATGAAGCATGAGAAAGGGAGGCATGTACCTACACTCCTTTCCCCCAAAGTAAATAAATTATGGAAAAAGGAAGGTCAGGTGAGGGTATGGAGTATGGAAAAATGAGGAGTTACTTCCACCCTTTGCCCTTTTCCCAAACTAAAAGGGAGGTGTGACCCATGCCCAAATGTGGAAGCAATAAGGGTTGGGGCTTGGGAGCATACGAACATGGGATATTTACATCTACCCTTCACCTTGACTAAAAGACTTCACCATGGATTAAAGGGAGATCTGAAGCCTTACACTAATGGCCACGTGACTAGTGGTGGGAAGTGTTGGGTTGTTATATTCTTTGCAGTGAAAGTCTAGTCAAGGTGGATCGATTGACAGTCGAAATTGAGGTAGATTGACAACAATTCGAAGGTTGAGGTTAGCCGACCGAGTAAATTTGAAGTTGAAGATCTAGGTCATTCGACATGGTAAAGGCATCGAAAACAAGTCGAATAGGTCAACCAACAAACGTTCGATAGGTAGGTATGTGGCGACAACTGAAGACTGAATGAAGGTCGACTGGTAGTCAACTGGTAATCCGACTTGGAGTTGACTGTAACAGAATCTCGAGATTCACGAGATTTGTAGCCAATGATCTGCATGGATCTGTAACCGTTTTTGGGCGCCATGTCTTTAGGGTTTTGCATGTTGTAAATCATATAAAGAGGTGTGTTGTAAGGTCGTAAAGGCTAATAAATGAATCATAACATAGCCAATCTTTAGAGAAATCTTTATATGTAGGTTGTCGGTCATGCATATGTAAGTCAGATTAGCTACAGGGTTGTTCTTGCACAGGAAAGAGGGTAGGATGTCGATTGTGTCTTAGGTATGGACCAAGGTTAGACATGTAACCTTTTATTCAAATTGAATAAGACAACAAGAGAGAAAAATGCTCAAGGAATGTTGGTTTTCCCGGTTTGGGTTTCCAGGGTAAAATATCTGTGTACTTTGTGATTGCTTTGTCATTTACGTTCTTGATTAAATTATTCTTTTATTTTTCTAGGTTTAGTGTGGAAGTGTATGTCATTTACTGATAAGTGGTATCAGAGTTGTATTATTCTTTGACGTGTGTATCAGATCTTGATTTACCAATCTTGAATCTGAAAACTAAACCCTAGGTATAGTAACATTTGTAAGTCATAAATTGTGTTAAATATCGTGTTAAAGAATGGCGATCAATTCAAGAATAGAGATAGAAAAATTCAATGGCCATAATTTTGAGCTTTGGAAGCTTAAAATGGAAGATATTTTTGTAGATCGAGAACAATGGGCAGTTGTTTGTCCAGGGACCCAACCAACAAGCATATTGTCGAGGAAAGAATGGGAGAAACTTGAAAGAAGAGAAAGAAGTACGATTCGCATTTGTCTTGCATATTTGGTACAATTGAATGTCTCAGGTGAAGGTTTGGCCAAGAAACTGTGGGATAAGTTGAGAAGCTTATACCAGTCGAAATATCTGATAAATAAGTTATTTCTCAAGAAGAAATTGTATCTTCTGAGAATGAGCGATGGAAGTTCGGTGACTAAGAATTTAAATGCGTTTAATACCATTTTAAGCTAGTTATCGTCTGTGGATATTAAAATCACTAAGGAGGAGAAGTGCATAAGCCTACTATGTTCTTTGCAAGACTCTTGGTGTTAGAACCTAGAGTTGCAGGCTTAAAATGTTAAATTTTGCGCCAAAGACAAGTGCGCTACCAGAAATAAGGTATTATAATCATAAATATAATCTCGTCAAAAAAAATTTAACCTCTCCATCGATTTCATATCATTTTTCCAAAACCTCCAAGTTTTTTTTTGCCAAAAATCGTGCAAACTTCACCAAATTTCTTAAAGGAGAAAATTATTATTATTTATTTTTAATGATATTATTTATTTTAAATAATAGTTTTTTTATATATATATAAAATTTTGGTTTTTTGTACTCGTATCCGAATCTCCAATGTCACCAAGCATCACACAAATGTGTAAACACCCAAACCACCAAGTGTTCATAGGTGCGCAAACGGTCCATATCTTGTGCACAACACGTGTTTTCAAATGTGTCGGCCCATATAAACACAAAGCTCTTGATTGTTCGAAGGAATGTGGGATTATTCCACTATATTAAAAAGGATATGTAGTGCTCTAGCATCGACGATGTCAGCGCTATGTCCAAGAGCCCATAAAGAAGTGCCTCCTAGTCAAGATCTTGGCATCCGAGGAAAATCAACAGTTGTCATGAATTTTGTATGGCTTTAGCAGGGTATAAGCATGTATGACAAGCCAAACAACTGGTGATTCGTATAGTGAATATATTGACCCTATTGCAGCTAATAAACTTCATTCTTATGATGGCAGAAAGATAAATCGACACCTTGATGACTAGGATTCTTCTTAGAGGAAATCAAATTAAGTTCACCAGTTCATATTTGATATAACAAGGATCAAATTAATCCCAGATTTTCAAGGCAGTCAATCAACATTATATCAATATCAGGCAGTAATGTACCATTCAGTTCTGAGTTTCCAGGGAAAAAGTTGGACACTTTACAGGATTGTTCCAAATTTGAAGACATTTGATTCCATCATTTCCAGATTTAAAGAGATAAAACCAATAGGTCCAAGATTATTTCCAGATTCAATGGAGAAAAATTAGCTTGATCGATCCAGCATTCCAGATTTCTTTCATATGATCTAAGATCTCTTGCAAATAATAATTTTTATTTTTATTTTTTATTATTAGATTTGCAGCAGTGGAGGAATGTATGGATCTCTTATAAATTATGATTTGTAATTAGAGGGGGGTTGGGAGCAGAGGCCCGAGGAAGTGAATTTAGGGGTAGAGGCTGTGTGCCTATTATTGTAAGCCTATGAGCATTCTATCTTTACATCATTTGTTATCAGAGAATTTTGAGAGTTAAATTATCAATCTGTTACCTTTGTTTTCCATTTCCTTTCTTCTTATTGCTTGAAAAAGTTGTGATAGTTGAGAATCAACTCTTGATCATGAATTAGATATTCTTAATGCAGTGAATAGTTCATTGTATCTTCTTGTCATTTATGTATCTTTTCCAAGCATTTTCTATTCATCCTAAGGAAGAATTTATGTCTATGGATATTCGATCTCATGAATGTGCAAGATGATCTAGATTAGATATCAATGAGATTCATGTTTGTTCTCCTTTATTCTCTTTGCCATAATACAATTCTCTTGTCTGATATATAGCTTGAGGACCTCTGATTCAGAGAATGTTAGGAACAGAGACTTCATGCCCAATGGTTTTAAGAAATTATCAATGATAAGATCTCTATGTGTTTTAGTCCAGAAAAATCCCATATTTTCAAGGAAGTCAATTGACATTATATCAATATAAAGCAGTAATGTAGCATTTAGTTCTGAGTTTCCAAGGAAAAAATTGGACACTTTAGAGGATTGTTCCACATTTAAGACATTTGATTCCATCATTTCCATATTTAAAGAGATAAAACCAAGAGGTCCTATATTGTTTCCAGATTCAATGGAGAAAAATCATATTGATCAATCCAACATTCCATATTTCTTGCATATGATATGAGATCTCTTTCAATTAATCATTTTTATTTTTATTTTTTATTATTAGATTTGCAACAATGGAGGAATGTATGGATCTCTTATAAATTATGATTTGTAATCAAAGGGCGTTGGGAGCATAGGCCCGAGGAAGTGACTATGGGGGCAAAGGTTGTGTGCCTACTATTGTAAGCCTGTGAGCATTCTATCTTTACAACATTTGTTATCAAATAATTTTGAGTTAAATTATCAGTATGTTATCTTTGTTTTCCATTTCCTTTATTCTTATTGCTTGAAAAAGTTGCAATAGTTGAGAATCAAATCTCGATCATGAATTAGAGATTATTAATGCAGTGAAGATTTCAATGTATCTTCCTGTGATTTATGTATCTTTTCCAGGCATTTTCTATTCATCCTCAGGAAGAATTTATGTCTATGGATATTCGATCTCATGAATGTGCAAGATGATCTAGATTAGATCTCAATGAGATTCATGTTTGTTCTCCTTTATTCTCTTTTCCATAATAAAATTATCTTGTTTGATATATAGCTTGATTACCTATGATTCAGAGAATGTTAATAACAGAGACTCCATGCCCAATGGTTTCAAGAAATGATCAATGATGAGATCTCTATGTGTTTTATTCCAGCACCTTACCCTCTCTCCTTTCTCTTTTGGTCTACATGATCCATAAACCAACCCCAATAAACTTAATTTAATAAACCATTGTAATAATTGAGGTGCCCTAGCTTGCCCCTTAGCAGTCAGGAACAACTTTAGGGATAACAGCTCGGATATCTTAGTCGTGGCTATAGGGAGTAATACAACCACACTAGTGCTAGAAGACACGGTTACTTCTCTACTGTCAGAAGAAATGAGAAGAAAGAACATGGAAGGATCGACCAAAGATGATTTAGTGGTGAGAGGTCAACCGGTTGAAAGAAATAAATGAAATGTTAGAAAAACAGGACCGCGGAGCAATAAAATAAAACAAATGCAGAAACAAAACACAGAAGACACACAATACAAGAGAGACACAGATTTACGTGGTT
>JASDQU011103789.1:8823-19588 GCA_032191745.1 Picea mariana
GAAGAACTGGTACACAAAACAAGAACAACACAAAGAAAACTCCAACTGGGAAGAAGTACAATAGAACTTTGTAGTTACATTTTCCTTTGAGAATGACAGTCCAGAGATGGACACAACGCTGAAAGTGGTAAGAGATAGGATATTTGAAGAAACAGAGTTTGAAATAATTCCAGCATCTCAGAGACAAGCTAGTCAGACAGTCAAACAATTGCCACACTGTTATCATGTAGTAGAAGCAAAAGAAACTAAAGAAGATAATCCACATAATATCTAGATCCCATAAGTAGAAGGTGAAAGGGAAGTAGAAGGTCCCAGATTGGACTCAGAAGATTATGCTTCGCCATTAAAGATTAAGAAGGTCAACATTGGAACTACAGACAACCCAAATATGGCTAGTATTGGAGATTATTGGGATCATCAGATAGTAGAGAGGATCACATAATTACTGCATGAATACAATAACTTATTCCCAACAACATTATCATAGATGAAGGGACTAGCAGGAGAGATAGAAGTTATGAAGATCCCATTGAAGCCAAAAGCAAGATCTATCAGATAGAGGCTATACAAATTAAATCTAATATACAAAGAGAAGGTGAAGACAAAAATTGACAAGATGCTATAATCTAGTGTTATAAAACCTGTAATTTGAATGGATAAGTACCATGGTGGTGCAAGAAAAAAAATCAAGGAGGGATCAAGATTTGTGTATATTTGAGAAAATTGAATGATGCTTGCCTACATGATCCTTTTACAGATGAAGTTTTGGATAATGTAGGGTTTCAAGAATCTTGTTCTTTTATAGATGGATTTACAGGTTATCATCAAATAAGGATTGCACCAAAAGATAGACACAAGACAACTTTTTCTACAGAGTGGGGCTCATTTAAGTATACAGTTATGCCATTTGGATTGAAGAATGCACCAACAATTTTTTCAAGAGTAGTAGTAGCAACTTTCAAGGAATTTATTCATAAATTTTTGGAGTTTTACTTGGATGATTGGACAATGTTCACTTTGTTGAAATATCATGTTGAACTATTAAGGATGATATTGGATAGATGAAGACAGTGTCAGATATCATTAAATATTAATAAGTATATTTTCAACGCACCTTTTGGCATTTTTTTAGGGCATGTGGTGTGCAAACACTGAACAGTGTAATATCCCCAAGGATGAGCCCCAATTTTATTTATGAATTGTAATTATGTTTATAGGCTGGTGAGCCAAGTGTATATAAGCTAGTGGGCTTATGTGTTTGTTAGGCCGGAGAGCCTAGATGTTAAAGGCCAGGAGCCTACTTTTGTATATGTAATTATGAACATCATTAATAACATATAAACATCGCTGCGTTTAGACCAACCATGAAGAAAGAGTGATGGGGGACTAAGATTCCACAAGGTTGGGTAAGGGAGGAGGCTAAGTGTTTGGGCCTAGGGGCTAATCTAGGGGGCTTACCTCTAAAGGGGATAATAATTTATTATTATTTCCTAAAAGGCTAAGGTGGACAATTGATGAGTGTTGTCACATGTTCTTGGGAAAGGAACGTATGCAAAATGGAGTGCATGCAACTCCAGGAAGACAAGTGTCGACCTGGGTGCATGTAGTTAAAGTTGAAGAAGTCATCTATGTTGGGGTTTGGCTTCCCATTCTTCCATCCTCCGCCTGAGTTCGCTGGGATGCCCATATGAACCTATTTTGCCTTTACACTCGACCTCTGTGTTTTTTCCTCTGGTCACACATCCTGAACCCAGTGAGAACCTATGGACTGATCCGCGTCTTTTGTGAATATCGAGCATCCCATATATGTCTATGCCGCGTGTGTGTCATATCTGTTGGCGTTTTTGGCCACGCAATTCCTGGACTGAGTGTGGCTTGTTGCCTTCTTTTTTTCTGAGTTGTATTGACCAATGGTTGTTGTCCTCACCTTGCGGGAATTGAGTTGAAATTGGTTGAAGAAGAGGGTTGTCAGGCCCATGGATGAAGAGGCAGGTTGTCAGGCCTATGAGAAGATCTCTCCAGGTGAGAGAGTTTGTTGGGAAGTGGTTTTCTCCTAGAGAGAGTCCAACACCAGCTACAGAGCTCTTAGAATTCCTGATCCAGCCTATTGTCGAGACCCTAAGAGGGAGTTGAAGCAGTCGATGGACCATGTGACAGTGAAGGTGTATACTCTCGGGTGGAGCAGGCATGCGGGGAATGAGATTCCATGAGTAGTGGGTGTAAGAAGGCTCCTTGAGAGAATCCTTCTAGTTGCACTGTGTAGTGTTTTTGTAACCTCGGCCTAGTCTAGGATTCCCTTGCCTTAGGTGGATCTTGGTCCCAACTCAGGGGTGACTCACTGCTGAGCGTGATGAGTAGCGTGGTCTATGGCTAGGAGGTTCATGGAAGGTCTTCACATAGCTGGTGGTGTTACTCCACTTGAAAAGATAAGTATTAGTCTATGCTTAATTTATATGTTATGCATGTTTGTGCTACTGATGCTTGAATGCTATCATGTGTTCCGTTGCATGTGGATTTACTATTAATCTTGTTTGAATATGAATGGTAACAATAAATCTGTGTTATGTGTTTTATTTTGATTAAAATGCATGTTATATATATATGTGAATATTTCGTAGTGGTAGCCTTACCCGGTCTCTGTGGAGGGTCGAGGATGCTATAGTTTGGTATCGTAGCTAAGTTAGAGCTGAGTAGTGGCATTGCCCAGACCGGTTTATGGTTGGCGATGTTACAAATTGATATCAGAGCATGGTTTCAACACTGAGCCTGGATGGGCCATGTTAGTGGAAGTTGAAGAAAACGTTTCGGAAAGAATTGTTGTCGAAGTAGAAAAAATTCGAGTTTAGAGCCAAGGTTTCAATGCCGAACCTGGATGGGTTGGATAAGTGGTCTCTGGACCCAAGGTTTCAAGTGGAAATTGTGTTAAGAGGAACCAATTTTGTACCTCAGAAACATTCCTGAGTGCCAAGAGGTTACCTTGGCCATTTTACAAAGCTCAGGAGGAGTAGTGGTATCGTAAAACCACGACATAAGTGGTGTTGGACTGCAGAGTAATGTGTGAACTAGTGAATTAACGAATACTTTTCAATTGTTTCTCTCATGTGAGTTGTGAGTGCAAGGAGTACACATTGTCCACAAGGAGTGCATTGACAGAGGTGACTTAACCTCAGAGAATCTCAAGAGAGATACTGTTGAACCTTCATCAAAGAAAGTGCAAGGAGTGCACAGGAAGAACTCTGTGTTGGGTTTAGAGAGAAGCAGAGTCATAGAACACTCTGTAAGGAGGAGTTCTGCAAGGTGTGCATTGAGAAAGAGGTTGCCAGGAGGGCACCAAAATCCTTAAGAGACTGAGTAAATTGAAAATCTCAGAAGAGACACAACTGAGACCCAAGATAGTTAGGTTCACAGGAGAAAATTCAAAGGCCGAAACCTTTGAATATCCACAAACTCTTCCAAGTCGAAAGGAGTCAAAAGATTAGGAGGAGGAATGACCCCAACCGTTGATCTGGGAGAGGGAGATATGAACTATTGGAGGTAGATCTTGGTCGTCCATTTAGAAGCACCGTCAAGATGATGATATTGATGGTCACCTCGCATTGTGGGGATAAAAGGTGCTTGAGATTTATGAAGTCATGGGCCAGCCGCAATCCAAACCACATTTTTGGAGGAAGGATGTGTGGAGGATCAAGGTGAATTGTGGGATGAAAAGTAGTTTGGTCTCAAACCACCTTTGAGCGTGCCTGCAATCACGTGTTTGCGTGAGGTCACCGCCCAAGGTCACCTCCAAGGAAGAGCCAAGGAAAAGGGGAGAGTGTAATTGCTAAAGTCTAAAAGTCCCAAAGTGATTTGGGACTGTCCATCATCTGGAAGGACGCATGGAGAAAATCAATCAGTTTCGGGTGAAGGTGCTCCGAGAGGAATGAGCACACAAAATTTTGAAACTTCCAAAACACAAAGAGCTGAAGTAAGTTTCAACCATCTGATTCAAGTGGACATGTGACAAAAATCCACAAACTTCGAAGGGAAGTGAAAGTTGATATTTGAGAATCTCGAAGGCTGAAGTCCCAAAGCGGACGACAGCCGGTGATTTGAAAGTGGACGCGTGTCACCATATCTAGAACTTCAGGTATGGATCACTCCGGAGGAAAGCATAGGGAAAAAGCACCGAAGTCCCAAAGAAGATTTTGACCGTTGATCAAGGAGGGAGCTGAAGGACCGTTGATTTGGTTGAGGAGATGAAAGTCCTGAAGTGGGAGTAGAGCCATCGATTTAGAAGGATGCGTGGCAGACGATCTGCCATTTCGAAGAAATCTCTCCGGAAGAAACGAGAGGTTGAGAACTGAAAATCCCGAAGGCCAGATTCATGGAGGAAATCGTAGTTGCACATTTGTAGTGACAGGTGTCAGCAGATATTCCACTTCAAAAGATATCTACTGAGGAGGGAGCGAGAGTTGAGAGTTTAAAATCCCAAAGACCGGAAATCCATAATCAATCGTAGCCGTTGGTTTGGAAGAGAGCTACGTGCCAACAGATCATGGAATTTTGGGAAGGCATGTGAAAGACATGAAAGGAGGATAGATAGCAATTGTTGATCATGGATCATCGCTGAAAGCAAGAGATCGAAGGTTGGGAAGAATTGCGGGGCCAAAACATACTTGGATCTTAATTTTCCTTGAGCGGGCCGCAATTGAACCCACGGTATCGCCGAAGGCATATGTGGCGCTTTGTAGTGAATTGCGGGGTGAAAAGCGGGTTGGCCTAAAAACACTCTTGCCCATGCCCGTAATCAAATTTTTCTATAAGGTCATAGCCTAGGGCCATATGAAGGAAGGGGCTAATGAAAAAGGAGCTAGCGCCTGAAACTTGATGTTTCAAAAGCGTGCAGACAGAGGTCGTGGGTATCATGGGACCTGCGCCTTAGGAGAAAAGGGGGCCCATGTATAATTGTTTTGGGTTCAATAAGGATCCCAAAGGGTCGATCCAACTTAGAATGAAGAAATATCCTAGACCCAGAGGTCATGAAGCCCCGAGGAGACCAGGGGGGTATGCATCAATATGGATGTGCAATTTTGCATATGTACATGCTTGGATATGAATATAACATGGTAGTGAACTTAGAATAGTCTGTTATTATGAAATAATGTTTGAGTATGACTAAAGGATGGATTATGTAATATGTGGATGTTGCTGTTTCTTATAATTTCCATTGAGGTGAAGACCCATGAGGATGGTAGGAATGGTGATCAAAATGATGAAGGGGGAATTCTGTGAGCTTCTACAAATATCAGTTGGTCAGACAACAACAACTAGGTTGGTGACAAGTAGGCATGTATGAATTTAGTTTATGTCGATGCATACATGTTGAAGGGGATTGAGGTAAGGATTCCCTCATTTAATTTTCAGTATTTAAATTGATATGTATTGCCTGAAGGCCTAGAGTGTGTAAGTGTTGTTGATGCTAGAATGCACTTGGATAAAATCTCAGTTGCATATTATGTTATGATTGGTTATGGGATCATAACGAGGTTCATTCAGGAGACATACTCCTTATATAACAATGAATACCCATAGAGCCATGAGTGGCAACCCAAGAGGTTGGAGGTGTCACTTGAATCTATGATGGTAAGGTAAAAGAAGGACTTTCAATTAATTCTATGTAGCTATCAAAAGAGAAGTGAAGAGTACAAGAAAACCTCAAGTACTAAAATATTCCGTTGGGAAAGGGCTGAATAAGTTCAGTCCTGAAGCGTAACTGGATGTTGAAGAATCCAGAGCCTATAAAACAACTTGGTGTGGAATTTGATTCATCCAAGTACGATATTGGGTTAGTTGGACCCAAGAAATTAACGAAAGYTGAAGGTTAATATCAKCTTAGTCTGGGACTATAAATGCAAAGGAAACCAAGAGTGATTTGGCTAGAAAGTRATYAGGACAAAAATAGTCATGTACAGTGACTACAATGAGAGCACAAGAAGATTTAGGAATTTGGGAAGAATTGAATACTTCTGGGATCAACAAGAAAAAAAGTTTTATAGGAAGAAAGAAGTTGCTGCAATTTTTGTGGCAGCAAGTATGTTATGGCTCGTTGGGTCAKCCAGAGAAAAGAATTCTTKMATGTTTKCAAGTGTTGTTGGTGATGTTGTTGCATAAGGAGGGAAGAAACATAGAGMTGAAGTGTTKATTATAAGTTTGTTAAAGGAAGCATGAAAGATTCTACTGCCATCAAACATTCAGGTAGTATAAAATTTATTAATGGCAATCATGCAGGTATGAGTCTTTATTACTCTTTTTGCATAATTGTTGAAAGGAAATTTAGGTAAGAATTTCCTCAGCTAGAGATATTTTATAAAATCACATGATTATATTATTGAGTGCATACCACTGGATTTGGTAAAGGCTGGAGGCCTGTATTAATTCAAATATTTTTAGCTTCTGAATGCACACACTGACATAGTAGAATGTCATGTTAATTTGGTTATGGGGTAATAACCAAAGAATTAAAATATAAGAACTTGTTATAGGAATGAATTCCCGTAAGATATTCATGTGTGAGAATAGGAAATGGTTGGATATGGAAAGGTATGGATATGGAAAGGTTATGAGCCACACAAGTACTAAAAGATTCCTACCTTTAAATAAAACTTGGACTACAACCTTTTTGCTAACACTAATGAACACCACATAATTATATTCTTGGTGTAGTGTTCGGGTCGAAAAGGAAGGAATCTAATTAATTGGGAAGATAATAGGAAGTGTGTGGAGAATTTGTCAACAGATTGGCCAGAATTCCAACTTATGGTTGGTGAGATACATGACTGAGATGAAGAGCATTATGTAGTTCAATGAAAGATGCACTGGATAAGTATGCATTGAGAATTGCACTCATGCATAGTAAGTGATAGAATTGTATATTAAAAGAAATAGTTGAATATGTTTTGTAAGTACGTGCATATATATTATTGCATGGAAATAATTGTTACTAACAACTGAAATGTTGTTAACTCATGAAGTTGAGGACATTTCAAGTAGGTGTTAAACATTGCAACAAGAAAGTTGCAAGTCAAGTAGTCACATGAGCATTGACTACAAAATATTTTCTTGTTCAAAAAAAGAACTAATGAACTTACAAATATTAATCTGAACATGCATATGCATAGAATGACGAGTCATTCTATTTTATTAAATTGTTTGGTAACTATGATTGAATTGCTAGATGCAAAAAATTCTAAATTCACTACATATGGTTATGTAAATATTGCAATTGAATTATGATGTACAGGAAATACTGACAATTGTTTGTTGTATGCAAGATGAAGGATTACAGGAAAAATGGTATGCAGTTGGTGCCTATGGAAAACCACAAGGAAGGATGCATTCATAATATGGAAACAACCAAGAAGAATTATGAAATGGAATTTCATGTTTTGGGGAAAAAGTTGAATACCCTTTGAACTAAGTTTGAGTTTATAAATAAATTCTTTTATGTTTTCTCATGATAAATGCATGTGGGTGATGCAGATGAGATGATGCTGATTAAAGTTAGAATGTTGAATACAAATATTAGCTCGAGAAGATGCTGATTGGAGACCTCTAAGGGAAGTTGGAACTCCGGGAGCCATGGTGCTCTGAGACTTCCTGAGCTGGCCTGTTGCTGAAAGCCCAAGGAAAGGGAGGTGTAGCAACCAATGGACTGTGTGACAATGAAGGTGTACACTCTTGGGGTGGGACAAGCATGTGGGGAATGAGAGACCGTTGGTTGGAGTGTTGTTGAGGTTTGGTACCTTGGCCTAGACCATGTGTATAT
Source organism: Picea mariana (assembly GCA_032191745.1). Lineage (NCBI taxonomy): Eukaryota > Viridiplantae > Streptophyta > Pinopsida > Pinales > Pinaceae > Picea > Picea mariana. Next base: position 16,628 of record JASDQU011103789.1, read on the forward strand.
GGATTGTGGACTGTGGCTATCTTGGGAAGCCATTGCCCCGATGGATTCATAGCCCTGCTCAGGGGTGGAAGGTCTTCTCAATTAAAAGATAAGTACAATTCTCTATTTATTGTATGTTGTGTATCTTCTATACAAGTTATAATGTTATTAGAATTGCCTGTGTATACATATATATACATTGCATATATGCTTGCATTACCTTCATCCATGAATGTACATAATGTGTTTCATGTTTCATTGCTCAAGAAATATATACATGATGCTAATCATCTTATTGATTGGAATGTGATTCAGGTGGAGCAAGAAGGTGTCTTGCAAGTGCATCTGGTGCGCATATTGGACCAAAAGAGAAAACAACTCCAGAATCGAGACATAGGGCTTGTAAAGGTCCAGTGGACTAGGTACAGTCCCGAGGACGCGACATGGGAGCATGAGGATGCTATGTGGGAAGAATACCCACATATTTTTGAAGATTTTGGAAATCTTGCTGATGTTGTGTAAAGAGTTGCACCGAGGACAATGCAAAAGTAAGGGGAGGGGATTGTAATATCCCCAAGGATGAGCCTTAGTTGTATTTTGTTGTCATGTTTTATAGGCAGCGTATGCTTGTCATTGATGGCAAGTACAACAACCATGAGGGCTTGAGTATAGGTATAATCTGCCAGGAGGGCACTAGAAGTATTTTGGGAAGACGCAACAGAGCAAGCTCGTGAAGACCAGAAGAGATAGTGCAGAGGTGCACGCAGAGTGCAAGAGTGTGCTTGTCATTGATGGCAAAGATCACGATCAACAACGCAGGGATAATGGCATGGCAATGGAAAGTTCAACAAGTGATCGTTGGATCCCATTCTGAAGTGTAAACTCTAGGATTCAAGGAAGAACCTCACGATAGAAAATTGCGAAATGTGAAACGCCGAAATCCTGAAACAGGCACAGCAACAAAGGTTTCAGATACCGGGAGTTGGAGGAGTTAAGAGTCAAGACTCTTCATCACAGGAGTCCCAAAGTCACAAAATACGAAACACCAAAATCCCGAAACAGGCACACCAACAAAGGTTTCAGATATCGGGAGTTGGAGGAGTCAAGAGTCGAGACTCTTCATCACAGGAGTCCTGAAGTTGTGAAATGCAAAATGCCGAAATCCCAAAACAGGCGCATCAACAAAGGTTTCGGATACCGGGAGTTGGAGAAGTCAAGAGTTGAGACTCTTCATCACAAGAGTCCCAAAGTTGCGAAATGTGAAACGTCGAAATCTCGAAACAGGCNGGATACCGGGAGTTGGAGGAGTCAAGAGTCAAGACTCTTCATCACAGGAGTCCCGAAGTTGTGAAATGCGAAACGCTGAAATCCTGAATCAGGCACAATGAAGGCTCGTGAATTTGTGAAATGATCCTGGCTGTTGAATCCTAGCCGTTGGATCGAGGTTTAATTTGGACCGTTTATCAGGCACGACGAAGGCTCATGAAGTTTCTAAATCACAATTTAGAGTGACACGTGGCAGCCACTTGGGTCACAACACGTCATCGAGTGACGCAAGAGTGACCTCACTCCAGGAGTTTTAGCTTCATCACTCCCCCAAAGTCTCGAAGGATGATGTCCCGGGGCAGAGGATAGCCGTCCGATCACCACGGATCATGGACTGTTGATCTGGAGAGCGAAGTGCTTGTTTGATTGGAGAGTGGTCATATCTCATGGTCACATTGTCAAGAGATGGAGAGAAGAGCTATAGAAGCCAAGATCTATTTCGGAGCTCGTGAAATGGAGAGTCAAGATGACTTATCATAGAATCCCCGCAATGTGAAAGTGCAAAATACATTTTTGAATAAGGCTGTGGTCACATCTGCGGAAGATGGAGGAAGGAGCTAGTGCAACCAAGCTCCATTTCGGGGATTGCAACTTGGAGTGTCGAGACACTTCATCACAAGAATGCCGAAATGATGAAATGTCGATGTAGCCGGTGGTCACTGCCGGTGGTCACGTAAGTGGAAGGAGCTAGCATAGCTAGGATCCATTTCAAGGTTCACACTGTAACTACTAGAAACCACTGATGGTTTTTGCTAGAGGAATGGAAGAGGCCTTAGTGTGATTGCCAGAGGAGATGAAGAGTCTCAAGGCATCTACCAGTGGAATGAAGATTGTTGATAGAGGCGATTGACAGATGGAAGAGCATTGAAGCCTGTAACTGCAACAGAGAGGATGAGCTCAACTATGATAGAGAATACAAAGAGTCTCGACTACTAGACAGGCTAAGGAATCTCAACATAACACCCATTGATGATGAATGCATGGGCATAACCGCTAGAAAAGTTGAGGAATTTCCATGATAATCAGGAAGAGGACTCGACATTAGGAGAACATGCAGAACAGAGAGAGAGTGTTGATTCTTGAGAGAGCGAAGTAGAGCAATAGTGGAGTGGCAGTGAACAACCCGAGGAACAAAACCGTGTCATGTTGAAGAGCATGCAGAGGCACTGTGCATGGAGGATGAAGAAGGTGCACAGATAGAATAAATACACAGAACATAGAAGAGATGGGGGCTACTGTTGAGAGTGATTCAGGAGTGTAGAAGGAGGCAGTGTGCAGCAGCTGAAATACAAAGAAGAGAAATGGTGCATGGAATGGACATGGCACAGAGAGCATAAAAGGCAGAAGAATAGAAAGAGCAAGGCAAAGTGTGCAGGAAGACACTGATGCAGGTAGAGCAGAGAAGTGTAGAAGAATAGTGATGATACCGGTAAGCCATTGATAAATATTGTATCACTGTGATAAATTGATAGAAAGCAAGCTTGATATTCCAGGGTGGTAGGGAGGTTCTAGGGAGGACTGTTGTCCTCATAGGTTCAAGTGGGTGCTTGAACACAGGGAGTTGTATCTTCCATTTGGTTGTAGCCAGAGAAACTAGGGTGGCAAGGTGGTGCAAGGGAGAACTGTTGTTCTCTGTTTTACAGGTTGGTGCATGTG
>JASDQU011103790.1:11851-30213 GCA_032191745.1 Picea mariana
TACTCCTCTGGCTGAAAAATTCATGGACTCCTGTTGATGAGCTTCTGCATCGTCTGTCCATGTTTCTTGATATCTTCTTCACTTTCCTAGTTGGAATCTTCAATCGGGTGTTCCTTCCACTTTACCAAATATTCAAGATATGTCTTCCTCTGAGTCTTCTTGCTAACTCTCGAACCAATGATATTTTCCGTCTGTGGCTTTTCAACTACAAGCATTTGTTTGACCCATTGAATTTATTTATGGTTCTCTGCTCCTTTTTCCTTATTTTCTTTGTACGGATATAGATCTTCTACGTTGAATATGGGTGATATTCCCACATCATATGGAAATTCTATCTCATAATCATTTGCCTCAATTTTTCTTAAAACTTTACATGGCCCTATCTTCTTCATCTTCAACTTATTATAAGTTCCCCTTGGGAACCTTTATTTTTTGAGGTGTGCTAAGACTAAATCTCCCACTTCAAACTGAAGCTCTCTCCTACGTTGATCTTCTCTGCGCTTGTATTCCTGATTGGAACTCTGTAATCACTCTTTAATCTTGCTGTGGAGCTCTTACATCTCTGCTTCAAAATCTTCTGCTCCAGCACTCCTGAACTCGCTCTGTTGTAAGTCTCTCAAATCATATACTCCCCTTGGATACATTCCATACATTATCTGTAATGGGATTTTTCTTGTGCTCCTATTTGGTGAGTCATTATATGTAAATTCTTCTTGCGGCAGAATCTGACCCCACTGACTGTGATGTTTTGTTACTAAAATCCTCAATAAGTCCCCCAAAATTTGATTTAATACCTTAGGTTGTCCATCCGTCTGAGGGTGATATCCTGAGTTAAAAGATAAATTTGCCCTCATATTCTTCCATACTTTCCTCTAGAAATGACCAACAAATTTGGTATCTCTGTTTGAAACAATACTCTTGGGTAAACCATGAAGTTGAACAACTTCTTTGAAAAATAGATTTCAAATGTCTGTTGCATCACTGGTTTTCTGACATGGAATGAAATGTGCCATTTTTGAGAATCTGTCGACTACCACAAATATGGAATCAGAACCTCTCAGTGTCCTCGACATTCCTAACACAAAATCCATGCTTACTGTGTCCCACGACCTCTCTCGTATTGGCAACGGCTGTTACAACCCTGTATTTTGTATTTTTCGCTTTGCGTGCTGGAAAATTCTACATCTGTTGACGAATGTTTTTACATCTGTCCTCATCCCTAGCCAATAATACAAACTGTTCAATTGTGCAAATTTTTTATCATGGCTGAAATGTCCATCCAATCCCCCACTATGTTTTTCCTTTAAACAGTTTTCTCTCATAGAACCCTTCGAGATACACAACTGATTTCCTTTAAACAACAATCCATCCTCAATCAAGTATTCAATCCATTGTCTTCTGTCTCTCAGAACATGATTCTCTCATGCTTCATAAGAGTCCTTGATATCTGAATCATCTATGTACATGTCCTTAAGGCTATCAAAACCTAAGGTCTTCACACAAAACTCCTGCAGAATCAAACATTTCCTGCTCAACACATCAACAACCTTGTTATCATTTCTAGAAATGTGCTTTATAAAAAAAGTAAATTTTTTCATAAATTCACCCCATTTTGCATGTTTCTAGTTTAGTTTCTCTTGTCTGGTTATAAACTGTAAGGCTTAGTTGTCGCTATACAAAACAAACTCTTTTGGAAATAGGTAGTGCCTCCATTTCTTTAATGTCTGTATGACTACATAAAAATCTTTATCATATGTGGAATAATTCCTTTTGGCATCATTCAGCTTCTCACTAAAGTATGCACATGGTCTATTGTCTTGACTTAAGACTACTCCAATTGCAAATCCACTTGCGTCACATCTCACTTGAAATGTTTTATTGAAATTTGGTAGAACTAGAACTGGTTTTTCAATTATATTCTCTTTCAACAACTTGAAAGGTTTCTCCACTTCCTCTGTCCGTTAAAAAGATTTATGTCTTTTCTTGATTGTGTCCATCATTGGTGCACAAATTCCACTAAAATTTCTAATGAACTTCCTATAAAACTGGCTAATCTATGGAAGCTTCTCACTTCAAAGATATTTCTTGGCAATGACCGTTCTTTAATTTCTTTTATCTTCTTTGGCTCCATATTCAACTCATTCAAAGAGATCAAAAAACCCAAATAAATGATTTCTATATTCATGAAAGACAACTTCTTTAGATTTAGCAACAGTTTCTCTTGCTACAGCCTTCTCATCACTAGAGTTAAGTGTCTCAAATTTTCTTCCTCAATCTTACTGAAGATCAGTATATCATCAAGATACACAATCACAAACTTCCCAATGAAATATTTCAAGACTTCGTTCATCAATATCATGAAAGTACTTGGTGTATTCATCAAACCAAATGGCATGACAAGCCATTCATACAACCCTTCATTTGTATTGAATGTTGTCTTCCATTCATCACCTTCCCTCATTCGAATCTGATGATATCCGCTTTTCAAATCAATTTTTGAAAAAAAAAATTCTCCACTCAAGAAATCCATCAATTCATCCATCCCGGGTAAGTAAATATATACCTGATGGTGATTTTTTTTATAGCCCTCGAATCTATACACATTCTCCATCCACCATCCTTTTTTAGACTCAACACTATTGGTATAGTGCATGGACTCAAACTTTCTCTAATCAATCCTTTGTCCATCAAATCTTGGACTTGCTTCTTAACCTCTTCATTCTCCTGTAGTGCCAATCTTTACACTGCTTTGTTTGGTAAACTCACTCCTGGTATAAGATCCATCTGATGGCTTATACTTCTGATGGGCGGCAACGAACAAGGTAAATCATCCACCACTATATCAACGAAATTCTCCAGCAATTTCTAAATTTCTTCAGGTAGATCATCTATTAAGGTATTGGTCAAGATGACTCTAGGTTTTCTTACCACAACAAACTACATCTCTTCATATTTCTTGACTTCGTCCATAAGTTCCTTCCCACTCATGAGAAGTATAGTATTGTTTGCTTCTCCTTTCACCTTCTTGTCTTCAATTGGCAGCAACATATGCATTCTACCATTCTTCTCTAAGGTGTAGGTGTTCTTTCTTCCGTCATGGAAAACATTTCTGTCATATTTCCATGACCTCCCCAACGAAAGATGATAGACATCCATGGGGATTAAATCACATAAAATCTCATCTCTATAACCCCCTAGCTTAAATTCAACTAAACATTGTTTAGTGACTGTTACCTGATGTCCTTTTTGTAACCACAAGACTTTATATGGACTCGGATGTCCAACTGTCTCCAATTCCAGATTCTCCACCATCTCTTTGGATACTAAGTTATCCGTGTTTCCACTGTCAACAATCACCTTGCATACCCTATCCTTAGTCTTGCAAGAATTTATAAACAAATTGTTCCTCTGGACTGAATTTTCCATCTCTTTCTTTGCCTTCAAGAGAATTTTCCTCATCATTAAGGATCTTTCTCCTTTCACATCTTCTTCCTGAACATTTCACTTCTGCACTTATGAAATGTGATATTTTCCTCCTCCATCCATTTTCCTATCGATACATTCCCAAGATTTTTGTTCGATCTTTCCATAGAAAAAACACTTTATTTCACCTCCTTTGCCTCTTCCTCTTCCTCTTGCTCAAGGGAAAGTGTTCCTATTAGCATAGTGTCTCCCTTGTGAACTTCCTCCCCTTTTTGGGTGATTATGAGGCTTATTTTCTTCATTCTTGGGATTTTTTTCTCTATCCTAGGCAATTACTTTTCCTCTTCTCTGACTTCTACTTCTGCCCCTTTGACCTTCCTTTCGGGCCAATTTCTCTTCTGCCTTCAGAGCAATCTGATAAGCATCTTTTACATTTCTGATTGTCACCAAACTCATATCATCTTTAATCTCATATCTCAAGCCATTCATATATCTGGAGACCTTTTCATCATCACTCTCATGACGACTAACTCTGATGTTTAACCTGTAAAAATACTCATTGTATTCCTTCACTATCAACCCTTTCTATCTCAAATTATGCATTCTTTGAAACAAAATGATTTGGTAATCTTTGGGTATGAATTTGGATTTCCTTTTCACTACCATTCTATCCTATCTTTTAATTATTTGTTTGCCTTTGCACTGCCTATCATCCTGTAGTTCCTCCCACCACAGTGATGCATGTCCTTTAAGTCTAGTGACACCGTGTTTTACTTTCTTATCTTCTTTGATATATTCATAGTCGAAGTATTTATCCAGATCTCTAAGCCATTCTAGCAACTCCTCAACATCCAAGTTTCCTTCATACATCGGGATGTCCATCTTTGCTCTGGCACCTATCCTTGCAACAACTTTGAATAGACATTCCTCTACAACATATTTGGCTACAACTTCTTCTCTAGGTCCTCCTTCATTCTTGCTTTCATCTTCATTGATATCTCCAGTATCAGGTGTTCGTCTCTGTGTTGTCTCCATAGAATCTAACTGAGCATGAAGTTCTCTCATTTCCCTTTCCACAGTGTAATGTCCCCAAGGAAGCCACAAGGAGAGATAAGGTGTTTTTCAGAGGTAAAAAGGTGAATTAATTAATTAAAGTGATTTAATTAATTAATTAATTATTAATAAAATGAAAGTCACTTTGGAGGGACAAGGTGAGCCAAAAATTATAAGAGAAAGGAAAGGGCCTCCACTCATTCATTCATGTATGTTTATCTTTTGGATTTCAGGCTTCTAGCTAGAGGACCCATCTCTTGGGAGTTTTGAGGGTTTTGACTTAAGAAAACCTAGAGGACGATTCGGTGGTGAAAGATTCCACCTAGCTTGTCCCAAGCATGGTCTAGGAGATGAAATACACTCCCACACCATTCTAGTTCTAGATCTACTCAGTTGCAGGAGGATTCTACATCAGTTACATGTGTAGATAGAGAGAGGGTGCACCAATTGAGGGTTTCCAATAAGAGGGGCACACCATCCATTGAGGGAGGATTCATTCTAGCCAAGGAGAAGAGATTTCAGGAATTCTAGGTATTGGGTTTTCCTTGCAGGTACCATAGTGCCATTATTGGATGTTTTTGGAGGTATTCGTATGGAGGATTGATTGGAATTGAGAGAGGGATGATCTCCCTAAGAGGAGGGCGCACCATTATTTGGAGGGTAGCTAGATCTAAGGATCTAGCAAGTATTTTCCCAGCTGAGCACTTGGGTTTTCATTATCATGCCCTGATCTCTCATTCTAGTGGATTGAGGAGCTGTTGGAGGTCTCTATGAGAGAGGATAAATTATTAGGGTTTCAGGCATCTGAGAGGGCACACCATTCCTTGAGGAGGATCATATCCATAGGGTTGGAGATTGGATTTGGATATTTGAGCGCTTGGGTTGTGCTTACAGTTGCCCGATCTATCATTTGGCATATTTCTTGAGTTGATGGGACACTTTTGGTTGCAAGGCCGAATTGTTGAGGAGCTTCATCTATCCAGCAGGGCATGGCACCTTCCAGCTTTGGGGTTTAGCATTCTTATGGCCTAGATCTACTTGTATTCAGTCTTCATTGTGTAGCCAGCCTTTGGAGGCTTATTGTAGTCTTCTATTGGAGTATTTTGTAGAAGCTCCATCTTCTATTGTATATCTTCTTAGACATCTATTGAGCATTCCAGATTGACATCTTCATTGTAGCAGGTTCTTCTATTATTATGAATAAAATTAGATCTACATTGTTTTGGCTTGTCTATCTTCTTATTGATCTTGGATATGGTTGAGGTATATTCTATGATTGCATCATCTTATTTATTGATTCAAACACACATATAAACACATCAGTAAAACCCTAAGTGTAACTATAAGCAATGTGTTTGATGAAATACCACAACCAGAAAAAGTTTGAAAAGACACCAAAACCATGATGATCTTGGAATAATGGCTTGGGATCATTACAGTGGTATAAGATCTTAAATCTTGCCAACCTGAGGGGTCTTTCATAGGGATAAATGGATAGTTGGAAGGAAATGGATAAGATAGGCTTGGATATGACATGCTTGGAGATAACATATCTCGACCTTAGTGATGAAAATAGGGCTCTCATAAACTTTCTTCAGTATGTAGCCTTTTGAAAGACCAGTTGGAGCAAAGAGGATATATTACACGGGATCATCATAGTATATAAAAGGAAAAAAAGAAGAAGATAGATGGATGGAAGAATAGATGAACCCCACACCCATTAGGATCACACAACCATGCTACAGTTGCAAGGGGTCATGGGAAGCAGATCATAGGTGCAAGGGTAAGGATCAGGAGCTCATTATTGAGGCACACCATGACAGTGATGATGAGGTGTGTGGAGATGGAGCAATAGATGTTGATTCAGAGAAGTCTGGTTATGACAATGACTCTTGCACAGAGGCTAGTCATAGTGACTCTACCTTAGAGGCTAGTGATGGTGACTCTTGCACAGAGGCTAGTGATGCTTGCACGCTTGAGGAGGATAGTGACCCTTGGACATTGGAGGAACAGTTGGATGGAAAATATGATAGCACTGGTGTCTTAGAGGACATATCACATACCAGTGATGACCCTATGCCTCTACAGAGTGGTGACACTAGTGAGGATTCACACGTGTTATCACATACAGATGAACAACTTCCTATGGTGGTCGTGACACATCAACGATAATTTCAGATTCCCATGATAGCCAAGACATATGAGGATAGTAGTACCATAGAGGAGTCGTACATGTAGGATGCACACCATGGATGTGTAGATCCACTATTCCAGGAGGAGGTACAGGATGTACATACAATTGACTTTACACATATAGATCAACATGAGGATATTGAGTCATATTTTTTGGAGACACCATTAGTTGAGCAGATTGCGGATGTTGGCAGGTTTATGGAGCACTTACTTCCAGGATCAGCCTGCATAGATGAGGATGCACTCTTTAGTATTCAAGACGACCATAACATGTGTCTGAACACAGCTATATGGAATCTAGGCACAGATGATAGTAGCAAGTTGAGTGCACAGGAGGATACAACTGCTCACACTAGATACAGTATGATTTAGAGGGAGATAACAGTTGAGGATGATGTGCAGTTACATATGGATAGACCCAGTGGCACAGTAGATAACAAGAATTTCAACACTTTATCTTCTTTAGAGAGTGTTGTTGAGTATTTTTGTGATGACACTAGCAGTGAGAGGCATGAGGTGGTACCTCAGCATGACTATGATCAAGAGTCACACCACTTAGCAAGACAATTGAGAGTTAGTGAGGCTAGGATCATGACAACCACTAGATGTTTTTATGACACACATGCATTAGTGGTCGATTACTGTTGGGAGGCATCAGTGGCACATGGTAGCTCAGATGAGGGATTTTCCATGGAGGACTTTTATACTCTAAGGGAGAGAGTATCGATGATGAGGACTAACTACCAGAAGTTATTGACTAATAGGGACTACCTATTGAGGATTGGTGAAATGTATCATGAGGCTCTAAGGGAACAAGAGTTGGAGGTAGAGAGACTCACTCAGGAGTTGGAGAGCACTCGAGGATTCTTGAGAGGCACACAGACAACCCTTCAAGAATTAGAGTCTAGGTCAGATGAGCCTCTTGAGGATATTTGTCAGAGATCCACTTCATCTATCTTAGTAGACACTCAGATATATCATTCATTCATGTTGCTAGGAGATTTTAATGATCTAGCAGAGGAGCACTAGTTGATGGAGGACACTTCAATTTGTTTTTTGAAAGAGGTTGATCTCCATGTAGAGGTTGATCCAAGAGTACACGTGGGACCTACGATGCAACAGGAATCTATAGTAGACAACATGAGTATGCCATAGCATACAATGGTGAGTGATAGATCACAGGGGCATGTCGTGATGTACAGTGGGATTCATAGGGATGTACTTCCTTGCAAGGAGGTGACACACTTAGGGGAGCATGCAGATGCCACTTCTTGGAGGAAGCACATAGTTATGAGACCTCACCTTCACCATTTCAACAGTAGCATGGGGGATGAGAAATGGAGAATGATTTACCAATAGATAGAGGAATTACGTCTAGTTGTACCTTATGATTGGGGTTTAGTGATGACTACAGGCGACCAATTATCATGGGTACCGGTACACGTTATCTTGGTTAAATTCTTGGGATTGACCAAGACAGGTGGTATTTTTCAGTCCTATGGACAGCTATAGATGCTTTTGTTATCCTTTCCCAACACTTTTATCATAGGAATCAACATGAGGAGGGATTGGTCGTGGATGAGGACGTGGGGAGTGGCTAGGCTGAGACCACCTGACAGGAGTATATTTATGACATCTAGCTGGATAGAGGTGGATTGTCATAGGAAGCTAGTTGAGACTTGGTGTGTGATGGTGAGGATCATAGGCCGGGAGATAACATATGAGCATGAAGGGATTCTGACAATGATCAATATCACATATGAGCAGTTAGAGGAGATTGGAAGTGATAAACTTCCAAGTTTACCATGGGATCCTGGGGTTCATTTGACTAGCAGGATGTCTAACTATAGGGTGACCCAGGTTTCACCAGAGAGTCACATATACCACCATGGGTTGGTTTGGAGTGGGCCTGCAAGGATTTGTCTGATGGAATGAGGAAACTATTCACTTTTGGTCATGATGATCAGATGTGGAGATGGTTGGACTGGTACTTCTTCTACAAAGATGTATCTACTAATATAGTTTTTAGACAACAGGTCTAATGATCACAGGTATTTTAGTTGGAGGACCCAGGAGAGTAGGATTTAGGGTGTATGTAGGGGGAAGACAGTCATAGTCAGAGTAGTGCTGGGCCAACATGGTGATCTTCGGCAGAGGTTAGCATGGGACCTAGGGATTGCAGGACTGTGAATTACACTGAATAACAGGGGAGAGTGGACCGTTGCAAGGGAAAATTATTCTAACTTTCCATTGAGCTTCAGTGTTGAGAGGAGTGCATCGCTTGTGGGTGCCTCACGGAGGTCTTGCACCACCTCAGTCAGGCATCAACATGAGTAGATGATGGAGGTTGTATGGATATTGTTAGAGACTTGGTGGATTTATTCATTCTAGGATGAGGCCATGTGTCATATGCAGGAGACTCCCAGAGTTGATATATTTCAGGGTTATGCTTCCCAGGGGCTAGCAGTTCATGAATTGATATGGGACCCAGGGGGTAGAGTACATGAGTGTTCATCTTTGGATGGGTTCTATTGTGTATCCCATAGGTGGACATGGGATCCTCGTATTTTATTTGAGTGTATTTGGTTATTGCTTGAGGACAGTCAATTTTCTAGCAAGGAGGACTGTAATGTCCACACTTTGGGACATCATCACAGTGTAGAGGTTTATGATGACTAGAGTAGCTAGATGGATGTTATAGTGAGTATAGGGGTTATTGAGAGGCATTTTGGGGTCCAACTTGCATTATTCATCATATGTCATCATTATGAGCCATTCCACATAGGTTGGCTTTGGTTCCATTGCATTCCGACGATTTCCATGATTTTGACTATTTTGGGCTATAAGTTAATTAAATTCACTGAAGAGGTCATTTTGGGCACATTACTTGGAGGAACCTCTCAGTGTAATAGCTCATTGTAATCGGGAGGAGAAACACTACAGGATGGGATAGTGAGAAGTGACCTTTAGTGGCCAAGGAAGCCACAAGGAGAGATAAGGTGTTTTTCAGAGGTAAAAACGTTAATTAATTACAGTGATTTAATTAATTAATTAAATATTAATAAAATGAAAGTCACTTTGGAGGGACAAGGTGAGACAAAAAGTATAAAACAAAGGAAAGGGCCTCTACTCATTCATTCATGTATATTTATCTTTTGGATTTATGACTTCTAGATAGAGGGCCCATCTCTTGGGGGTTTGGAGAGTTTTGACTTAACAAACCCTAGACGACGATTCAGTGGTGAAATATTCCACCTAGCTTGTCCCAAGATTGGTCTTGGAGATGCAATATGCTCCCACACCATTCTAGTTCCATATTTACTCAGTTGCAGAAGGATTCTACATCAGTTACATGTGCTAATAGAGAGAGGGTGCACTAGTTGAGGGTTTCCAGCAAGAAGGGTGCACCATCCATTGAGGGAGGATTCAGTCTTGCCGAGGAGAAGAGATTTCAGGAATTCTAGGTATTGGTTTTTCCTTGCAGGTACCATAGCACCATTATTGGATGTTTTTGGAGGTATTCTTATGGAGGATTGATTAGCATCGAGAGAGGGACGATCTCCCTAAGAGGAGGACACACCATTATTTGGAGGGTAGATAGATCTAAAGATCTAATAGGTATTTTTCCCAGTTGAGCACTTGGGTTTTCATTATTGTGCCCCGATCTATCATTCTAGTGGATTGAGGAGCTATTGGAGGTCTCTAGGAGNCTTGGGGTGATTAGACACTTTTGGTAGCAGGGATGAATTGTTGAGGAGCCTCATCTATCCAATAGGGTACGACACCTTCCATATTGGGGGTTCAACATTCTTACGGCCTAGATCTGCTTGTATTCAGTCTTCATTGTGTATCCAGGATTTGGAGTCTTATTGTAGTATTTTATTGGAGAATTTTTTAGCAACTCTAGCTTCTATTGTCTATCTTCTTAGCCATATGTTGAGCATTCCAGATCAACATCTTCATTATAGGAGGTTCTTCTATTATTATGAATAAAATCAGATCTACAGTGTTTTAGCTTGTCTATCTTATTATTATCTTGCATATGGTTGAGACATGTTCCATAATTGCATCATCTTGTTTATTTCTGCAAACACACATATAAACACATCAGTAAAACCCTAAGCGTAACTAGAAGCAAAGTGTTTGACGAAATACCACAACCAGATATTTTTTTTAAAAGATACCAAAACCGTGATGATCCTAGCATAATGGATTGAGATCATTACACACAGCAGGATCGGGTATAGGTCTTTCTTGACATCTTATTGGCGGCATTGTTTCAATCTATCCTCATAGAATTCAAGTCACAATTGTCCTCTTCCTTCTCTTTCTTACATAAAAAAATAGTTGTAAGCCTTGATACCACCTGACACAGAAACCCACCTCAGCAGGGTCTGTTGACCTCTCGGTATATGGATATTTGTATTCCTTTGAGAAGAAATGGCTCCTTAGTTCCCACTAGAACCTTTAATACATATAAAACCACAGGTCCTTTTTTATGGTCACCCACGTGAACATGCACTAGACGCAAACCTCCACTCCACGTGACCACCAATGTGACCACAGACTTAACACCAAAGGCGCATCACATTTCACGATGTTGAGACTTCCGTTGTGAGTCACCTCGACTCCTTCAATTCCCAAAACCCAAAAATAGGCTAATTGTACCAAGATCCTACCTTATATTATTCACTGATGTGACCCTTCACTGCGACCTAGGGCCCAAGTTTCGAGCGCATTGAGATTTCACGTATCAAGGGTTTGTGAAGTGGCACTCTCCCCTTCTCCCAAAATACAAAACCATTATGAATGCTTATAATAGATCGATGGTCTTGACCTTCCTCATGATCTGATGATCCATATCCTTCTTCTACGACATCATAATTTCATGAATCGGGAATTCACGACTCACAATCTCCGAGTCACAAATTCATCAACACTTCCAACTTCTGAAATGCTGAAATTCAAGGGACAAAACGATGAATCTCATCCCTTTATATATGACAGATGCTATGTCTCCTGATCTTGCAAATGTTGAGGGACTCTCACCCTTAACCTCCCTACAACTCCACTAAATGCAAAGGTTCACGGATATCGAGACTTCTCCCTCCGAGAAATTCCACCATTCGTTCAGGATCTCAATAACTCCTTGCCAAATAACTTGGCGTCCACTCTTCTGAGCTTGATAACTTAAACCCCATCTTTCCTTAGAGCTCCTCAAAGTCCCTATCCTTCCTGATATTGATCTCTGCTGCAAACACAAGGATTCTATGGAATCCCACACACACTCTTTGCGGCCTTCAAGAAAATATTTGATTATCTGAAATATTCCAACTCTGCGCACTCCTTGTGAAATTTTTTTTTCAAGCATTCATTTGGGTTGGAAAATTTTGAGAATTGACTTGGCCTACGCACACCTTGCACGACTCTCTGCTATACTTGCACTTTTGTTGGTATAAGAACAAATCTATCTCTCATGAGCGTTTCTGAGGTAAAACTCAGAAATCTTGTCAACGCACTCCTTACAGACCTTCACTGCACTCCTTGTAGGAATTATCAGGAAGAGAAGCAATTGAAACTCATATTCTCCCTCTCACGGACTTCATACATTCAACATGAAATCATGTGCAAACAAAACATTGAAACAAATGCATAACAAAGTATATAAGCAAATTGTAAACATACCATTCAATAGATGCAAACATTAACCAATAAAATACCATGAAATTGGATCAAAGCATTCTTATATTAATCCAAGTGTTTTTGTACATGGATTCTATAGCAACAACTTTCTACTCATACAACTTCTACAATATCTGTTCTTATATGCTCTCCTATTCTTTATTGCTCTCTTCCTCTATAACCTTATTACAATGAGAATGAATCATTCATTACAACTATGAGGGAGCACTCTTGAGTATTCCCTCCTACAACTCTAATCAATCTTATCGAATTAAAGATTACAACTAATTTGCATTGATTACATTAATTTCCTACAACCAATAGATGAGAGAAACAGTCAAGATCTGCATTACATTCCCCAAAACATTTAAGAGTAATTATATCCTTCCATCTATTACATTAATGTTTCATCTTTTAAATTCCAAAATATCTTCAAAACGCGCATTGGTGCATATCCAGTTATCCTCCACTTGACCTTGTTGGCGATGCTTCTGCATCATTAAGGCTCTTGCAAAAGTTAGCGTATTAATGAAAAAACTTGGAGTTATTGTCTCCAACCTTCAACCATAGAGCTTGGCTCCTTAACCTCCAAGATTTCTCTTCTAATTCTAGCAGAGAGTGTCTAGTGGATTCTAAGTCCTATAGTAGCGCAATTTAAGTGTTATACATAGATCCCTCATCTAAATATGACAAATATCCATAATGTTTTCTTTCGTTTCCCAAAATTTTCTATTCTTATGATCATTGAATATTTTGAGCAAATTTTTAATGGCCTTCTTAACGCTGACAATGTTCTAAAAGAACTGATTCTTATTGTATTAAGCACTGTTCTATAGTATAATAAAACATTGAGAAAATACCTAAAGGTTGCATCTAGGGTTTACCCTAGACATAGTCTGCAACAAGATTGATCCTGCTCTCCACCCTTTTTTGTCTTCGTCTGGAACCTACCATCAAATTGTCGATGCCCCTGACGGTTTTTTTTGCTTATTGATTTTCTCCATAGGCAGTTGGGGTTGGGTCCTGTTTAGATTTGGATGGATGTTGTAGCTACTTCCTGTCATCATCCGACATGGGGTTTGGTCTACTTTCACTTGCTCTCTAATGGTTTCTTTGTTTCTATCGATTTCTCTTTTGGTGCAGTCCAATGAGTTTATTCCTTTGGTTCGCATGGATGCTAATATTTTCAGTCCAACTCTTATTGGTGATGGGGTTTTTGGGAGTGGACATGGCATCTCCTGGTGTCTCATGCCTCTCCCTCAATCTTTTGGAAGTATTTTTTTTGGTGGCTATATATCATTTGAGTCTCTTTTTTTCCTTGCCGTAGTATTTTTGATGACCTTGTTCTCTTTTTTTTTACTAGTTCGTTCAGGGCCTGATGCATTTTCAGGTTTTTTCCCCAATGTTGTGGTGGCTAGGGGGTATTTTTTCTCCTCTTGGGTTCTGGATCTTTGTGTAGTGGATGTTGGGGTTTCTTTCTTATTTTTGGATTTTGGGTTAGAGATTATAGGTCCTTTATTTTTGGGTGTGCAGTATTGATTATGGAGTTGGGTCAACAATTTAAGGTCCTTATTGGTAATGCATTTTTTGGCTTCTTTATTTTTCCGTGGATGAAAGACTCTCTTTTTTTGGCCCTCCAGTTTTGGATCTTGTGAGGATTATTTTTCACTCTGTCTTGGCATGTCCAACATTTTTTTGAGTTTTCCTCTACTGGTCCTTCTCAGCTACGTTTTTACGGCTCGTTTTCTATCAGATGGTATCCCCATGCTTTTCTACTCATATTTGGATTTTTTCTTTCCTGAGGTTGTTCAAGTCAAATGGTTGATGCTGATTTTTGTCAACATGATGCTCTTTTTCTAGGTTTCTCATTGTAGAGGGGCCGCTTTTAGAGGGCCATTTAGTTGTGTCTTTCTTCCTCTTAGGTTGAAGAATTTTTCTTACTAAATGTATGACTTGCATGCATTATTCATAATGTAAATTCTATTTATCTTAATAAAATTTATGCGTTTTTCTCTGGAAAAAAGACAATGTTCTTAGAGAACTAGAACATCATCAAATGATCTCCAGAGGAGTCCAATGGTTTCCAATATTTTTTTACCATAGACAAAAAATATTCTTCTTCAATACAAATGTGGTTGAATTTGAAAGGGCTAGGGAGTGAGTCAAATTCCAAACTAATCTTGAGGACTAAAGCCCTCCTTCATCCATCGATGATTTTACTAAAAGTACAGAAGAAAATAAGTATTCTAAAGAAATGAATCTATCCAACATTTTAGAGACACCATGTTTTCTAGTTCATAAATTGTGCCAAGTGGGAACCAACTTCACTAGTTCATTATTCATCAGATGATGAGCTTCCCAAAAAGAGATAAAGAAGCCCCTTTATGATTCCATGCTAGGAAAGTCACCCCAAAATTCTATCTAAGAGATGGTAAAGTTAAAGTCTCCCCCAACCAAAATATAAGATTCATTTAACATGCATGCAAAATCCAAATCATCCAATAAGGGGATTCTATCAACATAGGGTCCATAAATGTTTAAAATTTAAAATGGACAGCCAAAATATTTGACTAACAATTTAATCAAGATTGTTGAAAAAAACATTTTTGAGGAAAGAGGCTTGCACACATGGCTCCATCCGGATAAGATCCCTCCTGATTGTCCTTCAACATCAATGGAACAAAATGACCAGTTCTTCAACCACAACTCTAGAATACTCCTAGCTTTAATTCCATAGCATTTAGTTTCTTGAATAACAAAAACATTAGAATTGATATTTCATTATGTTCAAAATATCAATTCATGATGGATTGTAATGCTTCTTTGGTACAAAATGAATAGTTTGAACATAATGAAACCTTTCTCGCATTTTATTCTATCCAAGCTCAATCTCCCTCTCTTTCTTCCAGCCTAATTTAGAGAATTAGACGAAGGCAAAGATCAATAAGTGGCATTATTTTTGGAGTCCCCAGGAAAGTTTCCTTCATTAATGGAGGGAAATAGGCCCAGATTTAGCTCGAATTTGCCAAATGGATCATTAACATTTCCTCCCTCGGAGTGAAGATACTCGTACCATGTGTGTTGGCTCAAGGCCTTCCCCGGAACTCATCATCTGTGCAAAAGGCACGAGATGTGAATGGAATGATCTCATAGTCAAGGTTTTCCCCATCATATATATCCATTTCCAATGACCTAAATCTTACTGATGTCATCTTGAGGCTTGGAAAGGACAGACGATAAATATCGTACCCATGAAACACAAAATCTAAGCCTGAGACTAGAATCTGGCTGCTGGAAGAAGCGAGAGAGAGAAAGTTGTGGGGGGAGGTATTTAGGGTCTTAGGCCCTCAGACCTATGATTTCCTCATAATAGGGAAAGGGATCCCTGTAGCCTGAGCATGAAGACCTCTCTCCTTCGTCCTAGGGTTGAACCTCCATGTGATCCCGAGCTACCAAAATTGCAGACCTCATGCATTCCACTATGAAAATGGCCTTATTTAATAAAGAAGAACCTTTTACATTAAATAACCATCCATTAGTATATAATGGGCCTTATTCAAATAATATGGCATTATAAATTAATTAAATAACTCTTGTCTAGCCTAAAATAGGGAGGTTAGGGTAGGAGCCTAACAATATACCCACACACTACTTCAATGCAAAAATAATAGGCTTTCATCGTTTTGTGGATATTGTAGCAAACGAGATCACTACAGGACCAAGATAACCATTAGTCATTTCTTCCACAAATATTTGTTGCTTCATTGATATGTAGATGATCCAACATCTATGGATTTTGAGGGGGTTCAAGGGGATTTTTGGGTGGGTTGCACCTTTCAACACTTACCAATTAGGTAATTCCACATATCACTTCCTTCATTTCATCCAATATACAAGTATTCTCTGACTTGGATTTAACACAAGGTCTTTGACTCTTTCATCATACGTGTAACATCCCCAAAATAAATTTATTTTTAAAGTCTGAAATTTCATGGGAAATTATTTCCGTTTTTGGTAAATTCAAAATTGGAAATTTTTTTTCCATTTATGGAAATTATGAATTTGGAATTTACTTAATTGTAATTAATGATTATGACTACTGGGCAGAGATCTAATTTGACCTAACTAACTACTAGACTATGACACTTGTATAAAACAAAATAGTTTATATATATTGTTGATGGACAAATGGAACAACCAGGTTAAAATCAGTTGACCATGGCTCCATGAGTGGGGAACATGCTGGAACTACCTCAGGGATGATTAATACATGTGGAAAATCAGGAATTTGGCCATTGGAAACCCTTGAAAATAAGGGATTTTGAAAGATGTGAAAATTCCAAAGTGGGAAAAAGACCTAGGAACTTTTTCTTTTGGATATATAGCATATGGGAGGAGGCAAAATGCTGCCTAGTATGCGGGAAAGAAATATATCTCTTGTTGTTACGAACACTACTTGTTGAGTATGAGGCAAAGAGAAGATTGTTGAAACTGAAAGGAATTTGTTGAGGAGGAATTCCTAGTTAGCCCTCATGGATTCATGGTCAGGCTAGAGGGTGAACAAGACAAGTGATTTGGCTACCATGTTCTAAGGTTGGGAGGAACGTGGTTGTTTCATTTGTTGTTTGGAAAAATTGTCCAGATATGTACATCTTCTCCTTCTCTATTTACATGTCATTTTGAATTATTGGCTGGTAGGATTTCTTCTATTTAAATATAAATGAGGTACTCTTTTATTAAATTCTAAAGGAATGCAGTGACAAGTTGGATAGACTCTCACAGTTTAGCTACAACTATTGAGTAAAATTTACTAAGTAGTTTGACTGGGATGAAATTTGGATGGGAAATATGCAAGCAACTGTAATTGTAATTAACAAAATTCTACTTCATTATTTATGTTAGAAATATTCTTCCAGTTCGGTGCATCATGTAGATCTAATTATTCTGTTTAGTAATCACTATTCTGGAATAAACCTGAAATCTACGAATATTACACACCTATACTACATTTATACATATCTGTGAGTTATCTCTTGAATTTGGATGGATTACCCTATCATATTGAAATTACTGTTGCAAATGATAATATTTAATAGGAGATAACTTTGTATGCAAATACATATATAATTATATATGTATAAAGATAACCATATAACTGACCAGACTCACTTCAAAAAGCCTACAATATGTATATCAATAGGTGCTAATGACAAAATGGAAGACGATTAAGTCCAACTGATCATTGATTAAGTGCTGGAAATTTAGTACATGAAAACGAACCAAGTTTGTCAACACAAACGTAGTCCTGAACCGAAATGCTAGAGGAACAAAGGCCCGATGAATTTAAATGATAAGTTCAAAATTTCATAGCTTTGATAAAAAACAATAAATCATTCCAGCCTCTATATAAGGCTGGTGCCAATGAAATAAAAGAAAATAAATCACTCGGTTGGTCACAACGAAGTCTTACGGAACTAAAACAATACAGGAGCAAGTTAAATATATCAAATTACCTCCTATATGAGAATCATCTAAATTATAGGTATTTACATATTCGGTAATAGTCAAGATTCGTTATCCATCCATAATTCTAAGTAATAACATATCCAATATACCAAACAAGGAATTGACAGATTTAGTTTTATGCACAAAAAAATCGACTTTACAATCTATGAATGATGGCAAAATTTCTGTCCATTACTCCTTAATATTCTAGTTTATACAGAGGCAAGGGTTCATCCCTTAGGGATTTTCTTTAATCTGAAGACATAGTTAAACCAACTGCAATAGAAATCTAGCACTTCTACCCACGATAACTGCATGCTAATCTATTCATGCAATAGAACCTGTAAGTGTTGTTTAAAGCGCTATTTTAGAACTCGAGTACCTTCTGTGCAGGGTGAGACTCCAATTCGAGATACGATAGCCACCAACAATCCTTCTGAAAACAAATACGGTAATGAGTAAAATAATTTAACAAAATTTTGAATAATGACTTAAAGAAAAATTTG
>JASDQU011103792.1:24559-37503 GCA_032191745.1 Picea mariana
TTATACTGAACTGATATGGTTACACCCACTAATTCTGTAAAATGTGCAAGCAACTGTTTTGTTAGAATTATGCATATTATAAAAAAACATTCCAAACAATGCTACAGGTCCTTTTTTTTCTCAATTCGTGAATAATATATTATCATTCTCCATATTACAAAAATTCCATGTTATCCTCCTATGAATCATCTTTCCAATGACTGTGATATTTCCTCGATTCGATATCTGCACTGAAATTTTTGGCTTCCCGAAAAAACAAAATCACTTTCACCCTTTTTTTTTGTTTTGCAATAGGATCTTGTAGAATTATTCCACATCCCATTTAAACTAGTACAGAGTTTGAATTTTGTACAAGCACTTCCTTCAATCCACTTTCCTTGTGACCAGGGCTCTAAACCATGGGATTAACCACTCTAAGCAACGTTCCTCTGTATTCCTCTACACAGGAGCTCATTCCAACAATGATCACGAGCTTGTTTACTTCTAGGCCCTTTGTGCTTATAATCAACTCCTTTTTCCTTATCATGAGACCAGATTTGGAACCAAGTTCTCTAGAATCCGGCCTTTAGGATAATCTCCCTTTTCAACTTCCAACTCTCCCAAAGTTAAACTTCACCGAAACACTTATATTAAGTCCACTACTAGGTCGGAGGATAGAGATTTGATCTCCCATCAACTGGACAATACTGACTCATGTGGAGGCTTCAACAATATCGGTGTTCACAAATTAATAGGACGTTGAGATGGATGGCCTTAATCAATTTGGGACTTTGGCGCTTCGAGAGTTCAGAGCATTACAATTCCCAAGTCGCTCAACTCCTCCGGAATAATACTCATCGAAGCTCTTACCCTATCCTTCCACTGTTAAATCGGACAGTCATGAGAACTCTCAGAGGGTCTCAGATCAACGGACCAGATGAATTCACTACTCCAGGGCTCCAGGACATTACAACTCTCGAGTTGCTCAACTTCCCCTGAATGATACATGTCGAAGAGATCATAAAGTGACAATGATCGCTTATCATCAGTTAATGCCTCTACTTATGTTATCCTTCCACTAGTTGATCCAATGACCATTACTTAATCAAGTGTCGGGATGGGTAGTCCTTATTCATTTCGGGACTTCGACGCTCCCGAAATATGGGACATTTCCACTCCTAAGTCGTTCAACTCCCATGGAGTGATACCCACTAAAGTGCTTATGCCATCCTTCCACTGCTCGTTCTAACGGTTGAGAAAGGTCCCGAAGGAATCTTACATCGATGATCTCCATGCATTCATTACTCTGGGACTTCGTCACTTTCTCTAGTAGAGATGTTGGACACCCCTGAAGGCCATACTTTCGGAGATGACATGGCATGTTGATGTCACCTAGGGTGATGTGTACCCATGGCATGTGTGCCACGTGTCACTAAAAAAAGAACAGGTTGGGGCCCAAAAGGTATTGAATCCTGGTGACACATGTCCCCACATGGCACCCCTTCCACGTGGCCTATGACACATCATCCATCAAATGGAAGATCCACATTCTCTACTCTAGATCTGATAGCCTGCATGATTTCACGATGGCATCTTTACACTTCATGGCTTCAGCACTTCAGGGCTTTTCCCATTCTCCACTAATCGTTGAAGTGGTGAAGTTCTGAAACTTCATTATCCTTCCACCATTGTTATATTTGATGGTCAACATTACTTCCGAAGTCCTTCCCTCGTTATAACAGTCAATGGGACTTTGGGACTTCGACACTCTGGGACTCTGGGTTATAGTTGTTCTAAAAGGGTTCGATTCTCCCAGAGTTAAACTTCCCAAAGTGGTCAACGTCAGATGACCCTAATCAATGAATAAGATTTCACCCCAGCCTCCTATCAGATCGAACAATCGATGGGACTTCACGACTTCAGCCTTTTTCATGCTTCCTCCCTGTCTCCCATAATCACTAAAGCGGTGAAGTTTTGGAGTCTCCATCTCCTGCTTGTATTTGATCAATGGTTGGAAATCGACCAGTTCAATATGATGGTTGGTACTTAATCCCACCTAGCCCCTGGTTTCACCTCTATCTGAAGATCCTTGTTAACTTGGCTTCTGATTTAACAATCCAAAGATCCCTGATTTAACGGTTGTGATCACTCCCGAATTGAAAAGGGAATGGTATTGATTCCATGATCATTTACAAAGGATCTTTGGCTACACGATTCTCAGGAGTTTGTGTGATCTCTACAATGCTATCACTCATGAGCTTTAATAACTCGAGGACATATTCATTCTTAACCATAATACCTTGTCCAAAAGTTTTGACCCAAACCAGTCTGATGTTTCAACCTGAAGCTCTAATACCAATATGTAATGTACCCATCCACCCCCAGGCCGAGCTACACTACTGCAACAACAACATACCCATCCACCCACAGGCTGGGCATGCTACCAAAAAACTCACTTATGAACTTACCTTGAATTCAGATAAATTTGTAATTAATGAAGAGGAATGAAATATTCACATGCAAAGTTAAATATTTATGCTACAACGTAAATAAATGAGACGTATGTCATGCACAACAATAACCAGCAAGCATGCATATTATAGATAAGAATTTCATAGATAAATAAATACACAGCGGAATAAAACCATGACAAAGAGCACTTATCTTTCATGAAACGAATCACCAACTGTTTGTATACCAAGGACATTCCACCCAAACATAGACATTGTTGTTCCAAGTCTCAACAGCAATGTCACCCCTGAGCCATGGCTATGAATCCACAAGGATGGTTCCAGAGTGTCACTTGGCTTCCCAAACCAATCAGCAAACAAGCTCTCACAGGATTTTCAACACCCTCAACAATCCAAAGTACACCAGCTCTCTTCTACCCATCCTAAACAACCCAAGAGAATGAACCCCCTTATCTGCCATGCATTCCCTCAGGATGTCCATTTCCTTCCAAGTATCCAGTGCATCTGGTCAAGAATCTCCATGTTGGGACTCTCAGGATTCACAACTGGGAGTAAAACTGAACACAGGTTGAAGCATCTCAAACATGGAGGCACTAATTCATGGTTGGAATACGCCAACAGTCTTTACAACCAACAAAACCATGGCTCCTCTCCAACAATTAATTTTCCTTTCCCAAGCCAAAAAACAAATAAGGAAAGATGAGTGGCTGAAAGAATGAGTGGAGAGAGGATAGAATGAAAGGTGTTAACAATGAACAATGAGTGAGTGAGTGGATGAATGAGGGAAGAAGAAGAAGAATCCCCCAAACAACACATAAGATGGGTCTATATCTTTACTTGAAATTCAAGAACCACATGGCCTTCCCCAAGAAGCTCATGTAACCACTCCTCTCCATTAAACAGAAATGGGTAAATAAAATATAAAATAAATACTTAGCCCCTCAAGCCCCCTCTCTTGTGGAATCATAACCCCCTATAACTCGTGTCCTTGTCCGTCTAGCAGCCAGTGATGTATTTATTATTAATAATAATCAAAAAATTACATTTCCTAGGCACACTAGCCTCTCTTAATTATTTGGGAATTCTGGCCTTTCATATAATAACCAAATACATTATTTAATATGAGGCTGAAAACCGGGGTATTACATTGTCACAGTGGTGCATGCGGAGGTCACCTCTCCAGCATGTCCACTACGCAAAATGTTGTTCGGCATGGCTAATTTTGGCCATCTTTGTTTCATGACTACATCCATGTTGTCAAGCACTATCACAAGTGTCAACTATATGCTCACAAATCCTAAGAACCACCTACTCCTCTACACCTCGTCATAAAGGCAGGTCACTTTTGCAAATGGGGTATCGATTTCATGAATTTCAACCCCCCATCCAGCAATGGGAACAAGTATATAGTAGTTGTTGTTGACTACTTCGCAAAGTGGTTCGAAGCCATGCCCACATTCAATAATATAGCCGACACAACCACCCTATTCTTCTTTAACCACGTCATTACTCGATTTGGAGTCCCTCTCCAACTCATTTTTTACCATGGTAAACATTTTTAAAATGAACTTTTCACTGTGTTATCCACCAAACTTAGGTTTACTCATAAATTTGCTTCCCCATACTACCCTCAATCGAGCAAGCAAGTCAAAGCCATCAATAAATTCCTGAAAACCATGCTCCCGTGCACCATAGGAAAACATAAGACCAATTTTCATTACATTCTCCTCTCGGCCTTATGGGCATATCGTACTATAGTCAAAACTGCCACTGGATTCACACGATTCCATCTTGCTCGTGGTGTAGAAGCAGTTATCCCCATCAACTGTGAAATCCCTACTCTATGCACTGCAATCAAACTTTTACCCAATACCACTACAATGGAGAAATGATTTCTCAATCTCGAATCTCTTAACGAAGATCACCGATCCTCTTTACAAAACAATGAGGCAACCAAAAGATGGTCTAAAGTCATCTTTGATCGGCAGGTCAACCTTCGATGGTCCTTTAATAAAGGATATTTAGCGTTGGCCTATGACATCTCCCATGATACTTTAAGCCATGGGAAATTTGAGACTCGTTGATGAGGTCCCTTTATCATTCTCCAATGTCTCACTAAGGGTGCCTACATATTGGATTAGCCTGAAGGAGCTACACTCAAAGACCTGGTTAACGGGTTATACTTGAAGAGGCTCTACCCTTAAGTGTAGCCACCCTACCTTATGTTCTTCTTGTATTTTCCTAGTTTTGTTAATATTTTTTCACAACACCCTATCACAACATAGGCCTTATCCGTTGTCCTTGTTTTGATAGATGAATCCTCCACCCGCTTACCACATCGGGTATGTCAATGGTGCCAGTCATTGGACTCAAAATATTGCTTCAAAAGCATGGGCCCTTTACACCCTAGAACATGTATTACTCCACTCCAATGGTATATGCCCCGACCTTGCCACTAATAATCAGGTTGAATACATTGTCATCAGCGGCCTCCTCTCAAAGGCCAATCACCTTCATATTCGTCACCTAACCATCTTTATAGATTCCCAGCTCATCGTTCTGTAGTTGAACAACATGTATCACGTACGTGACCCATGCCTATATCAAAAATACCTACGAGTCAAATTGCTATCATGGAATTTTGAATCAGTCACATTTACTCATATTCCCAGGAGCCTAAACCAAGTTTCAAATCACATAGCTAATCAAGCCCTATATTGGAATTTTTCACATTAACATACATAATCAAGTTTCAACATTCATCCATCACCAATAAAACAAGCAGTCATTCATCATATCTCATAAATGCAAAATCCACATGAAACATCATCATAAACATATATCCATATGTATATATATATATATAAATGGTGCCATCAATGTTTCATAAAAAATATACAAACTCCTCAGCCCCATGGTCAAGCCCCAAACCCATTCATATGCCTCAACATATACAAAATGGGAATCATGACTCATGTACATCATACAAAATGTGGGGAAAGCACATACAACCTAGGTTGGACACCTACGGTGCCCCTAGACCTAAAAACTTTGGGAAGTTCTCATTAGATGAGTAAAATCTCTACTTTGAGGGATTCAAGATCCCTCTATCGGTGGACACTAACCAACAGAAGATCCCCCCACTCCCCCACCTGGGGGCATATCTCTCCCAAGGATGTGTCTGGTCACCACTCCTTCGGCCACTGTCACTCGTCAAACTAGGAATCGCCATCCATGATCCCCACCCACACATTTCTCCAGCATATGGTCATCTCGAATATGTGGCCATTGATCCCCAGGTACGCATGAATTATGTACATTCATCATCAAATAATTGTCATATGTGTTTCTCATCAGATATTTTTCACGTCGGGTATTTTGTTTTCTATGAATAGGTACTTCTCATGGACACAAATAGTCATTTCCGTCATGACCATATGCTCTCCAGCATATGGTCATCTCGAATATGTGGCCATTGATCCCCAGGTACGCATGAATTATGTACATTCATCATCAAATAATTGTCATATGTGTTTCTCATCAGATATTTTTCACGTCGGGTATTTTGTTTTCTATGAATAGGTACTTCTCATGGACACAAATAGTCATTTCCGTCATGACCATCCCATGACCCCTTTAGGTATATGTTCGATACTGGAATATAATCAATCCCTCTATTAAACAGTTTCATATTTTAGTCATCCTTTTCGATATAACCCTATAGTACCCCACCTAGCTCTGAGGTACCATCACCTCTATTGCATTCAAGTATTGTCACCCAGTAGCATTCCCACCCTCATGAGTTGTCCCACATATATTTACCACCTAGCAAATTGACACTCATGTTGTTCTATCCATTAGGATTGGGAGTCCTAGTAGCACTACACCACAAAGCCAAAAATGCATAATTCTTTCTCATCATCTTGCTAAACTACTAAATTATGGACTCCCACTTCCTATTTCGTCGGTTAAGAAAATGCACTTCCGCATTATCATTAACCCTCCATATCATCCACCATCAATTTTCCATATGCAATTTCATCCTCCATTCATCTACCTTGTATAGAAACCCACCAATGGGCTCCCCACCCTTCATCAATTACATTACCTTACTTGCGCCCCATGAGGCCAGGCCATACTTGTTATAGGTGAATCCTCCTACAGACAAGCGGATTCCATCTTGGTCTCTAGACTCCTAAGGCAGAGAAAGAAAAGTTCTTAACATGGACACTGACATCCTTTTAGATCTAATCAAGCTAATATACAAAGGATAAGGAGAAAGATATGTACCTTATTAATGATGTTTGTCCTTGAAAAGTCAAGGCTGAGCTTCAGTCCTAAGCTCCCTGATAGGTTTTGTAGAACAAACAAAGATACAATGGACTTCCTACTATACTGAGATTAGCTCAAATATAGATCCATCTACTGCAGACAAACTCATGTGGAACAAGCCTAAGTTTGAAAGAAACAGGCCAAGCATTGATGTATTGTTAAGAACAAGTAAAAGTACTTAAAATCCTTTGGATGAAGGTGTAGCAGCTTCTTCCAGTTCTCCTTGTCCAACCCCTTTGCTCAAGTAATCTACACTGAATTCTTTGATGACATACCACTTATAGGATCATAAGGTTGGTATCAATCTCTAGTCTCCACTATACCTTTCACCATGA
This sequence comes from Picea mariana, assembly GCA_032191745.1. Taxonomy (NCBI): domain Eukaryota; kingdom Viridiplantae; phylum Streptophyta; class Pinopsida; order Pinales; family Pinaceae; genus Picea; species Picea mariana. Next base: position 31,677 of record JASDQU011103792.1, read on the forward strand.
GAAAGCCTCCTTATATAACCTTGAAGAGGCCCAACCACTTGAGAGATCTTTGGGATAAGTTAAGGATTTCTCTCCTTCAGTTGAGGATCTTCCCTAAGATCATGCCTTGACCCAAGATTCAAACCCAACTACCTTCAGATATTGAGGGGATTGTCCACTTATTTCCTTCAACAAACCAAAAATTCGCTCAGAAAGGGTAGCGCTCCCCCAAAAGGGTGTACATAGTGCTCAAACACTCCCCCAAAGAGGCCCAGGGAGTGCTAGCACTCCCTGATAGTGGATAGGGGAGCGCTCCTCTCCAAAATCCATTTTTGAGTGGTTCTTTCAGTGGCAAAACGTTTGTACTCCCTGTCAAGTGATTTCTCTTCTTCAAAACTAGTCTTTGAGGTGTCTTAAGTGTCCTTATGATGTCGTTAGAGGCATGACATAGGAAAGATGGCAGTATGATGTTTGTGACACTTGCAACACTTGTGGTCAAGATGTGACACTTGCGGACAAGATGCAACACTTACAACACTTGTGATGACGACACTTGCGACACTATTGAAGTGAGTAATTTTGATGTGTAATAGATTGCCCCCCAAAGTATGAAGTTAGAAGATGATGATGACTAAAGTACTTTGTAGACTTTTTCGAGCAAGGGTATGGACGCATCGAGGTTATAAAAAGCTGCACAAAACCATCAAACAAATATTATGACATGTTTCAAACCCAAGGCAAAAATACCTATGCTTGAGTGATAAAGACTTTTTAGGTATGGCCGCCATAAAATACACTGCGGATCCATAATTATATTGATAAAAGGTATAGCTACTGAAGATACAATGTGGATCTATAATCCTATGACCTGAACTGATCATAGCCATGAACAATACACAGTGGATCTATGAGATGAAAATACATAGCCACGACCAATACAAAGTGGATCTATGTAACAGTATATGTGTCATAGTTCAAAAGAACTCCTTCGCAACCTCGGCAAAGTATACATAATAGTGAAAAATCAATCGAGGGTCTTCTTACCAATCCTGATGTAGTATGAATCTAACCATGTGAATAGATGTCCTGATGTCGAACATGGTAAAAACCACTTCATTACCGGTCAATGATGTAAATCGTTAACAAGTGTGAGAGAAATCATCATTGATGTCAATGATTCCCAAGGTACTCTAGTACATTCCAAGGAATGTGAATGGATGAGATGAAGTCAAATATCCATGGAATCATCTAATTGGGGGTCAATGATGTAAACCCATTGTCGGACGTGAGGAGGCATGTCATTGAGGCATGCAGGTCCCAAAGTACTAACTGGTTTCTAAGTCTAGTTCTTGGATAATGTGTTGAAGTTGACAGAAATAGACTCGTTGAAGGAGGGCCTTGATGTATCCCCCATCAATGACATGAAACTGACAAAGAGATGTAATTGGAAGATCAAATGAACATGGAATGACACAGGTATTGAAACAGGATATTTGTGATGGTTGACTCCGGAGGCAGATACTTCCCTTGAACGTTGAGGCACAACAGCAGAAACTTGACATGGACCAAAACGTGATGATGCAATGGATGCTGTGACTTTTGTCAGGTGACCCAAAGGAGTAAAAGAAACTCAGAGGATTGGCTTAGTGCAGAGGTTCAACGGATTAAAATGCGTGCAAAGACAAAGTGTCATTTTCAAGGGCGATTGTAAGATCTACTGGTAGTGTTCTCAAAAACTGCTTGGCTTGCTTCCTTCAATTTCCCCCCCATCCAGATAGATGAGTACATCTTTTTAATTTAACGAGCTCGAGGAGGGTAAGACATGCTTGATATAACTCACCTTCAGTAAGTCCCTCTTATTTTGTTTAACGAACTGGAAGAAGTAAGGGTTAGGTCCCGTACGGGCCCTTCAATGTATGATTGTTTAACAAGTCCAGAGAAGGTAAACTCAGTTGTTTTTCATATTTAGAGAGTCTGAAAACAACTTAAAGATGACTCCAATGTTGTCCTTTTTCGTAATGTTAGTCTCATGAGGTCGAAAAAGAGATAAACTACCACTTGAAAGATGCCCTTTCAAACCTTTTAACGAGTGGGAAAGGAAGCAACATCACTCGACAATCTTTTCATGTTTAGAGAGTCTGAAAAGAGATTAAAGATGACTCCAGGGGGTTCCTTTTTCATATATCCATGCGAGTCCAAAAAAGTGATAAAAGTCTACTCGGTTACATTCTCATGTTTTTTCGAGCACGAGAAAGAACAAAGACTAAGCTCGGTATGCCCCCAGATTGAAATATAGTGGCTTAACTCTAGAATGATCATCAAAGGCTGGAGACATGCCCTCCAAGCTTCAATTCATTGACCGAATTTGAGGTGGTCACCAATTTCTCTACTAGATGGAGAAAAAGGATAAGAGTGGATGAAAAGAAGGTTCAAGAGAGGTGACTATTTCATTTTTTAACGAGCTTGACACAGGAAAAGAACTATGCTCAATGCTCCAGGTTCAAACCCCATATTTCTATTTCATTTTTTAACGAGCTTGCTACAGAGAGGAGGACTATGCTCATAGACTCTCCTTGATCATGGCTTCCAAGAGAATAACACTCTGGAAGGACACCATGTCAAGGGACAAAACTTGGTCATGGATTCCAAGAGATCTTCACTAGATGGAAGAAAATCACTCTGGAAGGAACACATGTCAAGGGTCGCGACAAGGGTAAGGAGATTAGGCTCCGATATCCCTACCAAAGAGATCACCATGTCAACTACTAGATCCAAATCATCAAAAGTTGAAGGCATGGGAGACTTGGAAAATCAACATCAGGATGGGAGATAGAGTTTATATCTTCCCAAATTTCTTCATGAGGGGGAAGAAAAGAGGATCGATGATGGTTATCATCTCGAGGTAGCTCGTCAATGCTCAACATTTCCATAATAGATTCATCAGAGGGAAAAATTGGGGAAATGTAGTCGATCTCAAACGACAAGGAACTTAACTGTGATGGCAGCAAGTAATTGTCGGGTGTTGATAGATGTTGGTCATTCAAAGAGGGAGAAGCGTATTGGATAGAAACGTATGATGTTTTGGCTAGACTAAGTGGCACGGTGTCACCTAGTGCATCAAATTATAACGGACTAGGTATGATCCAAGGGTTAGATGATTCTAAAGATTGATAAGTCGCGGTCGAAATCATATCGACGATGGCAATATGATGTGTAGTTGGTGGAAGTGGTGTAGGGAAGGTACCCATAAGGCTAGAATATTTCAGCAAGCCAACACCAACACTTTCATACGTGATCTTGTGGTCTCCCAAGAAAGGAATGTTGTTGGTAGCAGGAGCGCGAGCATCGGTTGTGAAGAAATCTAACTGATCAACAGTGACAATTTTGCCCTGATGAGGAAATTGTACACATCAAAACACCGACGAGGCAACGGTAGTCATATCATAAAACCAACTTCTTCCAAGTAACAAGTTGTAATCGAGGGGAGCATCGACCACCTCAACAGCAATAGTGACATTTTTTCCACCCAATTGGATGGTCAGAAACTGTAAAATCCCATGGGGATGAAAACCCCGCCCATTGAATGTGCATAAAATCATTGAGGATTTGTTAAGTGTGGTTGATTTTAAACTTTTCCAACATGCTAAAGACATGACACAAGTAGAGGCTCCCTCATCCAAGATAGTTCAATGGATTTGTTTATTGTGAACAACAAAATCAACTTGGAAAGTAAGTTGGTGGGAGAGTCGAGATGTATAATTGTCCAGGATAAACATGATATGGTTGGACGACTAAAGATCAATAGTGACAATAGCAGCCAAGAGCATTCTACATTGACTGGGGTAGTGTTGTAGAACTTCTAACACAGACATAACACACGGTGCTTGAGCCAAATCTTCAACAATGTTGTAGTTCTAGGCAGCACGTGAACTAGGATTAAGGATAGATTTACAGATAGTTCTCTTAGGAGGGTGTAAGATAGAGTTGAACGTAGGTTTCTTAATCTGAAGTGGTCCAAATGGAGGATTAACTGATGGAGGACTAATGGAGGACGGTGATGGATCCGGTAAAGTACCGGTACCATTAGTGACTTTTCCTTTGTCAAGCTTACCTAGCGTGTCGTATGTCTTAGAGCGAGTGGTCAAATTAATCCCATTAAACATATAAATATGTGCACTTGTCGAGGCCTCATCATGAGGATGGCTAGAACTGCCCCCAGGAGAGGGGGTTTGAGAAACCATGGATTGTTGTTGTGGAAAAGGCTGAGTAAGCACAGCGGGTTGTGAATTTCCTTTGAAACATTTGGCCACTTCATCATGATGTGGACAGTCTCGAGTGTAGTGATCATCACCACAAATGATACACGGGAATTTTAGTTTCTGTTGTGGTTTATTTTCGATAGCAGGTGTTTGAGATTGATTTTTTGGTTGTTCATTGTTATTATTATTTTTTTATTTATTTTTTGCCTTCTTATTACCTCCAGATTATTGTGAAGGGGCATATTGAACTGCATTCACCTCATAGATCTGAGTTTGAGGGGAGGTAGAGGAGAGTGTGGCCGACTGGGAAGTAGATTGAGTTTTGATGGAACCAATAACACTGTCCACATGAGATGAGGATGACGGCATGGATGGATTAGTATTAGCTCGATCAGCATTCAGAAGCAACTCATACAAAGTACCAAATTGTGAATAAACCAAATCTAAGTACTAATCCTGAGCAATGGTTTCTTCCTCGGTGACTGCACCACCCATAGCGACATCATGAACGATCAGGGGTAAAAGTGATTTAGTAAACCACTCTGCCAATAATATGTCAGGAATGATTACTTTGATCATCCTTCGTTGTCATCTCCACTCATGAATATAGTCAGATATTTGCACGAAGTCAGTTTGACGAAGGGAGTTCAAGAGTTCAGTACCTGTCTCGTAGCGAATAGGTAGTTGAAAGTGCGTGAGGAAAGACATGGCAAGGGAGTTGAAATAATGAAAAGAAGCACGTGGTAGTTCAATATACCACTTTGTTGTTGAGCCCATAAGTGTTCCCTAGAAAAGACACAAATGTATAGAATCATCCATGAGGGAGTTTGATGAACACCACAAATGGAAAGTCATCACATGGTTATTTGAATCTTCTCCAGATTTTCTGTCAAATTTCAGAATATCAGAAGGAAGTTTAGCTGGAATAACTAGCCAAACCCGTGAATGAAAAATAGGATCATTGGTTAACCAAGACAAGTCTGGAAGATCCAGAGTCGCAAGGAAAGGTAGTTGTCGATTAATTTGTGGATGATACTGGTGTGGCATAGGAACACTAGTTGAACCATAAACTGGGTTAGGTGGATAATTGTAACTAGTAGGTCCTCCTACATACCATTGTTGTTGACCAGGATAAGTAGGATTCGATGATGGCTGAGAAACATTTGCATAACCCGGTGGGTTCTAAGCATTATAAGCTGGGTGATTTGTTTGCCCATAAGGAGGATAAACATGTTTCCCTTGAGGAGGGTATTGACGGGCGAAAATGATTGTCTGTCAACTGGAAGAATGAATCTGGTCCAGGGTTGTCTAAATAACCCATGCCGTTTGGTGTAACTCATTCTGACGGGTTTGATGGCTCAGTTAGCCAATCTAAGAGTCCTAAGGAAACAAATAAAAAGAAACGAAATAACTAACTAATTACTAATTACTATATATAAATGTACATACATAAGACGTAGCTATTATAAATATATTAATTAGGATATTTACTCATCTTATTTATATATATGATATACACATTGCAAGTTTTGATCTAAACTTACAAAAACTGAATGTGAGAAAATGACTGCTTTGAAAAAAAGCAGATA
>JASDQU011103792.1:37629-47828 GCA_032191745.1 Picea mariana
TTGACACTCATGTTGTTCTATCCATTAGGATTGGGAGTCCTAGTAGCACTACACCACAAAGCCAGAAATGCATAATTCTTTCTCATCATCTTGCTAAACTACTAGATTATGGACTCCCACTTCCTGTTTCGTCGGTTAAGAAAAGGCACTTCCACATTATCATTAACCCTCCATATCATCCACCATCAATTTTCCATATGCAATTTCATCCTCCATTCATCTACCTTGTATAGAAACCCACCAATGGGTTCCCCGCCCTTCATCAATTACATTACCCTACTTGCGCCCCATGAGGCTAGGCCATACTTGTTATAGGTGAATCCTCCTGCAGACAAGTGGATTCCCTCTTGGTCTCTAGACTCCTAAGGCAGAGAAAGAAAAGTTCTTAACATGGACACTGACATCCTTTTAGATCTAATCAAGCTAATATACAAAGGATAAGGAGAAAGATATGTACCTTATTAATGATGTTTGTCCTTGAAAATTCAAGGCTGAGCTTCAGTCCTAAGCTCCCTGATAGGTCTTGTAGAACAAACAAAGATACAATGGACTTCCTACTCTACTGAGATTAGCCCAAATATAGATCCATCTACTGCAGATAAACTCATGTGGAACAAGCCTAAGTTTGAAAGAAACAGGCCAAGCATCGATGTATTGTTAAGAACAAGTAAAAGTAATTACAATCCTTTGGATGAAGGTGTAGCAGCTTCTTCCAGTTCTCCTTGTTCATCCCCTTTGCTCAAGTAATCTACACTAAATTCTTTGATGACATACCACTTATAGGATCATAAGTTTGGTATCAATCTCTAGTCTCCACTATACCTTTCACCATGAGAAGGCCTTCTTATATAACCTTGGAGAGGCCCAACCACTTGAGAGATCTTTGGGATAAGTTAAGGATTTCTCTCCTTCAGTTGAGGATCTTCCCTAAGATCGTGCCTTGACCCAAGATTCAAACCCAACTACCTTCAGATATTTAGGGGATTGTCCACTTATTTCCTTCAACAAACCAAAAATTCGCTCAGAAAGGGTAGCGCTCCCCCAAAAGGGTGTACATAGTGCTCAAACACTCCCCCAAAGAGGCCCAGGGAGTAATAGCACTCCCTGATAGTGGATAAGGGAGCGTTCCTCTCCAAAATCCATTTTTGAGTGGTTCTTTCAGTGGCAAAAACGTTTGTACTCCCTGTCAAGTGATTTCTCTTCTTCAAAACTAGTCTTTGAGGTGTCTTAAGTGTCCTTATGATGTCGTTAGAGGCATGACATAGGAAAGATGGCAGTATGATGTTTGTGACACTTGCAACACTTGTGGTCAAGATGTGACACTTGCGGACAAGATGCGACACTTACAACACTTGTGATGACGACACTTGCGACACTATTGAAGTGAGTAATTTTGATGTGTAACAGATTGCCCCCCAAAGTATGAAGTTAGAAGATGATGATGACTAAAGTACTTTGTAGACTTTTTCGAGCAAGGGTATGGATGCATCGAGGTTATAAAAAGATGCACAAAACCATCAAACAAATATTATGACATGTTTCAAACCCAAGGCAGAAATACCTATGCTTGAGTGATAAAGACTTTTTAGGTATGGCCGCCATAAAATACACTGCGGATCCATAATTATATTGATAAAAGGTATAGCCACTGAAGATACAATGTGGATCTATAATCCTATGACCTGAACTGATCGTAGCCATGAACAATACACAGTGGATCTATGAGATGAAAATACATAGCCATGACCAATACAAAGTGGATCTATGTAACAGTATATGTGTCATAGTTCAAAAGAACTCCTCCGCAACCTGGGCAAAGTATACATAACTATGAAAAATCAACCTAGGGTCTTCTTACCGATCCTGATGTAGTATGAATCTAACCATGTGAATAGATGTCCTGATGTCGAACATGGTAGAAACCACTTCATTACCGGTCAATGATGTAAATCGTTAACAAGTGTGAGAGAAATCATCATTGATGTCAATGATTCCCAAGGTACTCTAGTACATTCCAAGGAATGTGAATGGATGAGATGAAGTCAAATATCCATGGAATCATCTAATTGGGGGTCAATGATGTAAACCCATTGTCGGACGTGAGGAGGCATGTCATTGAGGCATGCAGGTCCCAAAGTACTAACTGGTTTCTAAGTCTAGTTCTTGGATAATGTGTTGAAGTTGACAGAAATAGACTCGTTGAAGGAGGGCCTTGATGTATCCCCCATCAATGACATGAAACTGAAAAAGAGATGTAATTGGTAGATCAAATGAACATGGACTGACACAGGTATTGAAATAGGATATTTGTGATGATTGACTCTAGAGGCAGATACTTCCTTTGAACGTTGAGGCACAACACCAGAAACTTGACATGGACCAAAACGTGATGATGCAATGGATGTTGTGACTTTCTTCAGGTGACCCAAAGGAGTAAAAGAAACTTAGAGGATTGGCTCAGTGCAGAGTTTCAACGGATTAAAATGCGTGCAAAGACAAAGTGTCATTTTCAAGGGCGATTGTAAGATCTACTGGTAGTGTTCTCAAAAACTGCTTGGCTTGCTTCCTTCAATTTCCCCCCCATCCAGATAGACGAGTACATCTTTTTAATTTAACGAGCTCGAGGAGGGTAAGACATGCTCGATATAACTCACCTTCGGTAAGTCCCTCTTATTTTGTTTAACGAACTGGAAGAAGTAAGGGTTAGGTCCCGTATGGGCCCTTCAATGTATGATTGTTTAACAAGTCTAGAGAAGGTAAACTCGGTTGTTTTTCATATTTAGAGAGTCTGAAAACAACTTAAAGATGACTCCAATGTTGTCCTTTTTTGTAATGTTAGTCTCGTGAGGTCGAAAAAGAGATAAACTGCCACTTGAAATATGTCCTTTCAAACCTTTTAACGAGTGGGAAAGGAAGCAACATCACTCGACAATCTTTTCATGTTTAGAGAGTCTGAAAAGAGATTAAAGACGACTCCAAGGGGTTCCTTTTTCATATATCCATGCGAGTCCAAAAAAGTGATAAAAGTCTACTCGGTTACATTCTCATGTTTTTTCAAGCACGAGAAAGAACAAATACTAAGCTTGGTATGCCCCCTGATTGAAATATAGTGGCTTAACTCTAGAATGATCATCAAAGGCTGGAGACATGCCCTCCAAGCTTCAATTCATTCACTGAATTTGAGGTGGTCACCAATTTCTCTACTAGATGGAGAAAAAGGATAAGAGTGGATGAAAAGAAGGTTCAAGAGAGGTGACTATTTCATTTTTTAACGAGCTTGACACAGGAAAAGAACTATGCTCAGGTCTCTGGGTTCAAACCCCATATTTCTATTTCATTTTTTAACAAGCTTGCTACAGAGAGGAGGACTATGCTCATAGACTCTCCTTGATCATGGCTTCCAAGAGAATAACACTCTGGAAGGACACCATGTCAAGGGACAAAACTTGGTCATGGATTCCAAGAGATCTTCACTAGATGGAAGAAAATCACTCTGGAAGGAACACATGTCGAGGGTCCCAACAAGGGTAAGGAGATTAGGCTCCAATAGCCCTACCAAAGAGATCACCATGTCAACTACTAGATTCAAATAATCAAAAGTTGAAGGCATGGGAGACGATGGAAAATCAACATTAGGATGGGAGATAGAGTGTATATCTTCCCAAATTTATTCACGAGGGGGAAGAAAAGAGGATCGATGATGGTTATCATCTCGAGGTAGCTCATCAATGCTCAACATTTCCATAATAGATTCATCAGAGGGAAAAATTGGGGAAATGTAGTCGATCTCAAACGACAAGGAACTTAACTGTGATGGCATCAAGTAATTGTCGGGTGTTGATAGATGTTGGTCACTCGAAGAGGGAGAAGCGTATTGGATAAAAACATATGATGTTTCGGCTAGACTAAGTGGCACGGTGTCACCTAGTGCATCAAATTCGAACAGAATAGGTATGATCCAAGGGTTAGTTGATTCCAAAGATTGATAAGTCGCGGTCAAAATCATATCGACGATGGCAATATGATGTGTAGTCAGTGGAAGTGGTGTAGGGAAGGTACCCATAAGGCTAGAATATTTCAGCAAGCCAACACCAACACTTTCATACGTGATCTTGTGGTCTCCCAAGAAAGGAATGTTGTTGGTAGCAGGAGCGCGAGCATCAGTTGTGAAGAAATCTAACTGATCAACAGTGACAATTTTTCCCTGATGAGGAAATTGTACACATCAAAACACTGACGAGGCAACGGTAGTCATAGCATAAAACCAACTTCTTCCAAGTAACAAGTTGTAATTGAGGGGAGCATCGACCACATCGACAGCAATAGTGACATTTTTTCCACCCAATTGGATGGTCAGGAACTGTAAAATCCCATGGGGATGAAAACCTCGCCCATCGAATGTGCATAACATCATTGGGGATTTGTTAAGTGTGGTTGAATTTAAACTTTTCCAACATGCTAAAGACATGACACAAGTAGAGGCTCCCTCATCCAAGATAGTTCAATGGATTTGTTTATTGTGAACAACAACATCAACTTGGAAAGTAAGTTGGTGGGAGATTCGAGATGTATAATTGTCCAGGATAAACATGATATGGTTGGACGACTCAAGATCAACAGTGACAATAGAAGCCAAGAGCGTTCTACATTGACTGGGGCAGTGCTGTAGAACTTCTAACACAGACATAACACACGGTGCTTGAGCCAAATCTTCAACAATGTTGTAGTTCTAGGTGGCATGTGAACTAGGATTAAAGGTAGATTTACAGATAGTTCTCTTAGGAGGGTGTAAGATAGAGTTGAACGTAGGTTTCTCAATCTGAAGTGGTCCAAATGGAGGATTAACTGATGGAGGACTAATGGAGGACGGTGATGGATCTGGTAAAGTACCGGTACCATTAGTGACTTTTCCTTTGTCAATATTACGTAGCGTGTCGCATGTCTTAGAGCGAGTGGTCAAATTAATCCCATTAAACATATAAATATGTGCACTTGTCGAGGCCTCATCATGAGGATGGCTAGAACTACCCCCAGGAGAGGGGGTTTGAGCAACCATGGATTGTTGCTGTGGAAAAGGCTGAGTAAGCACAGCGGGTTGTGAATTTCCTTTGAAACATTTGGCCACTTCATCACGATGTGGACAGTCTTGAGTGTAGTGATCATCACCACAAATGATACACAGGAATTTCAGTTTCTGTTGTGGTTTATTTTCGATAGCAGGTGTTTGAGATTGATTTTTTGGTTGTTCATTGTTATTATTATTTTTTGATTTATTTTTTGCCTTCTTATTACCTCCAGATTATTGTGAAGGGGCAGATTGAACTGCATTCACCTCATAGATCTGAGTTTGAGGGGAGGTAGAGGAGAGTGTGGCCGACTGGGAAGTAGATTGAGTTTTGATGGAACCAATAACACTGTCCACATGAGATGAGGATGACGGCATGGATGGATTAGTATTAGCTCGATTAGCATTCAGAAGCAACTCATACAAAGTACCAAATTGTGAATAAACCAAATCTAAGTACTAATCCCGAGCAATGGTTTCTTCCTCGGTGACTGCACCACTCATAGTGACATCATGAACGATCAGGGGTAAAAGTGATTTAGTAAACCACTCCACCAATAATATGTCAGGAATGATTACTTTGATCATCCTTCGGTGTCATCTCCACTCATGAATATAGTCAGATATTTGCACGAAGTCAGTTTGACGAAGGGAGTTCAAGAGTTCAGTACCTGTCTTGTAGCGAATAGGTAGTTGAAAGTACGTGAGGAAAGACATGGCAAGGGAGTTGAAATCATGAAAAGAAGCACGTGGTAGTTCAATATACCACTTTTTTGTTGAGCCCATAAGTGTTCCCTAGAAAAGACGCAAATGTATAGAATCATCCATGAGGGAGTTTGATGAACACCACAAATGGAAATTCATCACATGGTTATTTGGATCTTCTCCAGATTTTGTCAAATTTCAGAATATCAGAAGGAAGTTTAGCTGGAATAACTAGCCAAACCCGTGAATGAAAAATAGGATCATTGGTTAACCAAGACAAGTCTGGAAGATCCAGAGTCGCAAGGAAAGGTAGTTGTCGATTAATTTGTGGATGATACTGGTGTGGCATAGGAACACTAGTAGGACCATAAACTCGGTTAGGTGGATAATTGTAACTAGTAGGTCCTCCTACATACCATTGTTGTTGACCAGGATAAGTAGGATTCGATGATGGCTGAGAAACATTTGCATAACCCGGTGGGTTCTGAGCATTATAAGCTGGGTGATTTGTTTGCCCATAAGGAGGATAAACATGTTTCCCTTGAGGAGGGTGTTGACGGGCGAAAATGATTGTCTGTCAACTGGAAGAATGAATCTAGTCTGGGGTTGTCTAAATAACCCAATCCATTTGGTGTAACTCGTTCTAACGGGTTTGATGGCTCAGTTAGCCAATCTAAGAGTCCTAAGGAAACAAATAAAAAGAAACGAAATAACTAACTAATTACTAATTACTATATATAAATGTACATACATAAGATGTAGCTATTATAAATATATTAATTAGGAGATTTACTCATCTTATTTATATATATGATATACACATTGCAAGTTTTGATCTAAACTTACAAAAACTGAATGTGAGAAAATGACTGCTTTGAAAAAAAGCAGATAAAGAAAGCACATAAGATATTTTTTTGTTTTTTCTTTATTAATCTAAACTAAATAATAAAATATACTATGAAACAGAAGTATGTGGATGATCAAAGACAGACCATATATTTGAGTTTCAATGACAAACAAATGAAAAAAAGGAATAATCTAACATGTTAATGAGTTAATCGTCATGCACCCAAACATTTATATGATTAGAGAACATCCAGCCAACTTGTCCAAGAGGTAAACCTGAAATGAACCTTGAAATTGTTCAGAATAAATGCAGAATAGTATGTTGACTGTTGATTTTTAATAATAGAATGAGAGATGCAAATAGTCACTGTGATCTTTATGATTGCAAGCAATTACATTTGAGATAAATCTAACTGTAACAACATGCTTTTAATCATTCAACAAAAATTAAAGAGAAATCGTGTCATTTGGGTTGAATGAATGATCGCTCTTTTCAATATCTGAAGCATCAAAATGTGAATGATATTTTAAAGAAATTATCCCAATACCATAACAAATTGTGAATACTAAAGCTATCAACAACTATTAATTTATCAGGATAAACAAACCATAAATGAAAACACCATTTACAGAAAGCTAAAGCTGAAATGCAAATGTTTGTTCCATCCAAATTTGTGAATAAATTGTCCACCTTCAGCCCCAGGCCAAGATGCCTTCATTACAAAAATCTCTAGTATTTAAAGAGTTCAGTCAAGCTAAACATATTATTTTGTGGGATAAGATTAAATCTCTAAATGATTTACTAATTACAAAATAGAGTGTAATAGAACCACTCCATATCACACTGTATCTCTCAAAAATATAAAAATATTGTTTCTATTTACAAAAGATGAGCCAAAGAAATGGCTAATAAGCTCAGAAATGGTCCATATCATCAAACCACCACCAGCCACACAATATCCTGAAAGGAAAAACGAAAATAAAGGAGTTTAGATATTATTCTAACCAATATTTTCCAATATTTCAAATGAGAATAGATTGGCTATATAATCTGTTGATTCTGTAGTTATTTTTATTTTAACAACAGAAATCTAATTAAATCTATATTAATAGAAAAAACAAAAATTCAACTAAGATAAACAAACAAATCTTTACCTCTTAACTACATGCTAAATTTGACTCATAAGACCTCAGAGTTAACTACTGCTGTAACACACTCAACATTCTTTATTATTACGTTTCCAGTCCTTTTCAAGTGCTTCCCTTGCCTTTTAGCACTGAACTTTAGTCTGTGATTTTCACTCATTAATGAGTCGATCTCAGTGATGAGGGTTTTGATCTGCAGTTGAAGGAAAGGTATATCTATGTAATATTTGTCGATCGAAAACAAACAAACCTCACACTGTGGATCTAGAACAATTGTTTGAGGAAATCCATGGCCATGTGTCAGAATGATACTGTTTTTTTCTATGGGTTCTTTACTGATTTTGATAAAGGGATTGGGACAGATAAAATGTTCATACTCGGGATTTTAAAAAACCCAGGACTAGCATCTTGTTCCTCAGATAAAGGTTGTTTTGGCAATTCCCTTGCGTGAGGGTTTTCATACAAAATATCAGGCCTGATATTTGAGAGGCCGAGAGGCTTCCCTATCAAGGGCTTGTCCATCACAGGGGTTTCTACAGGAATTGTTGTAGCAAAATAAAAATAAATAAATAAAAAACGTTTTCCTCAACCGGAACGAAAAAACTAAGAAAATTACCTCCAAAAATCGAGACATATCTCTGTAATGATCCAGTTTCTGGAGAAACTGCTCATGATGAAGGTAAAAGGGCTCATTTAGGTTCTGGGCTTTCAAGGGTTTGATCTAATTCGTCACGGTCTTCTCAGAAATTCTTCCGCAAAAACGTGTCTCTGGAAGGAAAAAAACGGGATTGAATTATGCTATGTAATAACAAATTTGTAAAACTTAAGGGTTGTTCAGATCTACTCAGACGAAAGAGGCCATAAGGGTTCAACATACCAACAGTCACGAAGGCGGAAAGAGATCATTTTAAGCATGAAGGGTTTTGAAAACAAAAGAGACCAGGGCAAGAACCAAAAGAACAAAACCCACTATTACCCTAGCACGATTAAATGAAGGCATGAGGGGTTTCATACGAAAATCAGGCGTCATGTGTAATGAATTTTCAAGGGTATAGAGCGAAGTCCAGGACTTAACTTGAAATGATGGGCATGTCATTTTCAAACTTCCACTATCAGTAGAGTACATAATATGACCATATGCGTTTGAATATCATCATTGTGTAAAGAATGGAGTTGCTCATTTTAAGGTTAGGAAAAGAGGTGCTTGACAAATCAAAGCATAGCAACCATAAAAAGGATTTACCAAGAATCATACATGAAACAAACCCATAGCCTAACATCAATCGATTCTTGGTGTATCATTTAAAGGTCCAGAGTATACCTTATAACAATGAGCAATTTTAAAACAACTATTTTATTGACATGAGATAGGCCTTAAAGCAAAATATCATTCTTAAAATGGTTTGTATGAACATTTATTCTCCTAGGGAAATAAGCCTTAAATTCAACTGCAATAAATTCATAAGTTTCAATGCTTCGTTCATGCTTTCAGTCATGAACGAAGCATGAAAATGAGAACTAGGAAAAATAAAATCCTTTTATAGCCCAAAACTCAACTTTCAAGTAGCAATGTTCATGTGATGAAGTGGAGGCAGCTATAGAATTTATTATTCGTTGCTTAAAGAGGTGAAAATATTGTGGGGCTGCCAACAATGGCAACTTGCTAGGAGAAGCAGTTATCTTTGTATCACCAATGAGTTCATGTTAGGATTGAAAGAATGATTGAAGATCAAAGAACAGCTGAAGGACATCAAGCATCTCGACAATCATTACACAGGCCAGCTTCAGACATCTTTCTATTAAAATGAAATCTGGTGACAAATCTTTAAAAATGAGAGCAACAATGTTCAAGTCAATGGCTCTGATACTGTTGACAGGGCCACTACTGCCAGCAGGCATCCATAGCCTCGGTAGGGATTTCAATTAACCCACTCTGACGCCTCTACCCTGTGCAAGAAATTTCAATTCCAAATGAAGGATGCTTATGACCAATATCAAAATTTATACCTGAAAATGTTTCTTGAACCCGACATTTCTTCGCTACTAGTGGGTCCGTTTAGTACCCCGACGAAGTTTTCTTGGAATCATGCATGCATTTACCCACTGCCGGTAGACCTGTTTAGTATCCCGACGGGTTTACAAGCACTTCCCACAACTCTTGAGAAATTGTTTACAATTTGATATAATTTTAAAAATGTTTGGAAGAGCGAGGTGATGCTGAAAATACTTGTTATTTTCTAGAATTTTAATTTTTTGCTTGATAACCTTCATTATGATCTGAAAATAGTTTACTTATGAAACTAATTTTTTGAGGACAGGAAGGCATCCTTGAGTTGCTTTCTTAAAAGCAGGGATAGCATAAAGAGATTTTAATGATAGTCGTGTCTGCTCATAATTGTGAAATGAAACCATGAAATCTATTCTAAATAGAGAAACT